>APFE031147697.1:3914-66807 GCA_000404065.3 Pinus taeda | reverse complement strand
GTGCTTTCGCATCCTCTATCCTTATTTATTCGCCCTCATTATATTTCATAAGTTATCCTCTATCTGTCCTTATCTGTACGAGCAAGACTGTATGCCCTTACGAGCTTACAAGTGCTTATCTGTATTAATGGGAGATGAACGACTCTCTGCCTTTTTGTCTCCCTATATCTGTTTATTCCTCTCTCTCTCTATGCCTTTTTGTCTCCCTTTATCTGTTTATTCCTCTCTCTCTCTCTCTCTCTCTCTCTCTCTCTCTCTCTCTAAACTTTGACCAAAATTCTCACGCTTTGTCATTAATGGAAATATTATTTCCCTTTCAACAATTTCTCCCCCTTTGACATCAAAATGGAAAATGGGGTGCCCAAGTAATCCCCTGATGAAGATGCTTCTTGACATGCTACTCCATAATATTTTATTCAGCAATGATAGTTCTCAATGATATATATGTTTCTCCCCCTTTTATGGTGCTCCTTCTTGTTATGTTTCTCTTATTTATTGGAATTTCTCCTCCTAATCCTTTGCATAGAAATGGTCGAGGTAGATGATAAACCAACTCCCCCTTCCTGCATAAAATCCTCTAGCTCTTCTTTTTTCTTAAGACAAGAAATATTGTTGTCTTGTGATCAAGTGGAATAAATCTTCACAATATCATGACCTTCTTCAAAAGAATTACTCCCAAGAGACGACCTGTCAAGGTATGATTTTCCATGTGTGACTGATCAAGGGTTTCATAGGGATCTTCATGGATAGATTCTACAAGAATAGTCAATAATCACAAGCTCCCCCTAATAGTATGCATGGTCTCCTTTTTGGAAAAATTTCATTATCAAGACTTGGAATATCATATCTTCCGAAGATGTACTCATTAGATCAACAACACGAGTTGATGTCTTGAGTGTTCAAGAGGCTTTCTAATCCAATTTTCTTCCTTCTCCATACTCGTGTAACTTTAGTTTCTTTCTTGGTAGTCAAGTTACAATCACGAGCCATATGTCCAATGTTATGACATTTGAAGCACCCCATCTTGTTCATCAATGAGGAATCATGACTTCTTATTGCAAATTTACTTCTAGGGAGCTGATGTGGGCCATTATATTTGTACTTGTGGTATGCCCTACAATTCTTTTCCGTGTGTCCAAAATTTGTACAAGAATAGCAATAACCAAAAAATATACTTTGGTACTAGAGAATGGAGATTTCCTTGATGTACTTCTAAAGTCATTCTTTTTTTAGATCCTTTGATCAAATTTATTGCCTCTTGCATTCTTGACATCATCTACATATCTTCTTGGAGTATGGTTTCTTCCAATTTCATATTGACTCTTGTCCTTACCTTTGTTGGAAATAGTGGCATCAATATTTATTCCAAGATTCTCCACATCCTTTTTATTTGAAGCATTAGGGTTTGCATCAGTACTATTTGAGGGTTAACCTATATAACCAAGACCTGATTTGTCAAGAGGAGATCTTTGATGACTTAGGATGTCATCTAGGGTTTGAGAGCCCTTTACACTCTTTTTTAGGTGATCAACGTATTTCTTTTGGAGATCAATTTCTTCTTTCATCATCTTGAATCCTTCATCCTTCTTGGATAGATGGCTCTCCATTTATTCCTTCATCTTGGCTATTTCACATGATTGGGCCTTAAGTGAGGTGATTTATTATTTTAATTTGGTGATGTCTTCATCCTTTTTTTCTAGTTGGCATATCATGGAATTTATTTATTTATTTGCTTCATTGACTTGTCCTTCTAGGAATCAAAAAGCTTCCATCACCTTTTCATCTCTTTGTGCTTGTTTCTTCTAGTTGAGATTTAATGGAGGAGACATCTTCCTTGTATTGACCAATTGTTGCTTCATGTTTCTTCAAGTCCTTGTATCTTTGTTTAAGATGGATAGACAAATTGTCTTCCATTTTCTTTGCTTAATCCAATTTATTTTTCATGGATATGAATTCTTCATGATGCCCTCTCTTGTCTTGATGAAATTACTCCTATAGGTTGGTGAGTTCCTCATCTCTTTCTTGTACTTGAAGCTTGAAAGTGTCAACTTCCTTTCTTTTCTTGCCAAGGTCATGGTCACCATCTTGTGATTGCTTCTTGAGCTCCTCATTTTCCTTTTTCAAACTTCTTATCTCTTCAATGGTAGCTACAAGTTTTTCCATGAGATCTTCTTTGAGATCTTCTTCATTTTCTTCATCTTCTAGATCCTCCTTGTTCTTGATGTATTCATTCTATTTTTCAGCTTCCTTTATGGGTTCTAGATTTCATTCTTGATTTCCATTATCTTCATGAAGAGAGGTCATGGTCAATTCTCCTTTTGAGTAAAGATGTTGAAGTTTGTCCCACATACCTTTTGCCGATGAAAATTTCTCTAGTTTGGCCTTCATATGATTTGTTAGCCGACTCAAGATTGCTTTCATTACTCTTGCATTATATTCCTTAGATTCTTCTTCCATATTGCTTTTAGTAATCATTGATTCCCAGACTTAAAAGCCTTGAGCCATTAAGAAATTCTTCATTCTTCGCTTCCATATATCTAATTTTCCATTGAACAATGAAGCTTTCTCAATTTGATTATCCATTGATGGCATGACACTTTCAATAGGTTTGCAAGTCTTCGTCCTTGAATTTACCATGTTCTAAGGATCCACCTTGAATATGTTAGGATCTGAGTGAAGGTACTGTATCTATTACCAATTGTTGAAAATACTAAGAGGGGGGATGAATCAATATTTCCTTTCAATTGTTATTTTTACCAGTTAGATCACTTATAATTAGAACACAAAATTAACAATAAGAATAAATATGTTTATTAATCAGGAATAACAAGGACTTCAATCCTCTTATTTACAATAAATCAAGTACAATATAGTGTAGGGCTCCAACCCTGGACGAATACAACAATATCCAACCCACTAGGCTCCAGCCTGTACTTTTCCAAGCACTAACTTGAACTTCACGAGGCTCCAACCTCTAGGGTTCCAACCATATCTTCCCAAGGCACCAACCTTGTCTCTATGAGGCTCAAACCTAAAGGGATCGAACCGAACCTCATCTTCTTGAGGACTCCTATCCTCTAGGGCTCCAACCCACAACTTAAATTTGTCAAGATAATTTTAATGATTCTTCATGAATCCCAATAATTTATGCAACAAGCCCTGATAATATTGTTACCTTTAGCACTGCCCTCAAATGATCTCCAAGGAATTTAGCTCATCAATGAAAAAAATTTGTTCTTAGAATGTGTCTCCACAACTCTTCATGTTACCCAAACAAGTTCTCCAAGGTCACCTCATGATGACTTCAACAATGCATTATGATCTTCAATAAGTTGTCCCAAAAAATGAAGGCTTCTCGAATGTGTTCTCTAAATCTTCAACAAATTCTTCACAGGTATTTTCAAATCAACAAGTCTTCACAAGATATGCATACTAGACTTCAATAGATCTTCAACAATATTAGAGATGATCCAAACTTCTTAAGTCATTAAAAAAAGGGTCTACAATATTTTCAATCACTGCTCCGAATTTCTCTCCAAATAATGCATGTAAAAATGCCAATGGGCTTCTTTAAGAGATGTATAATTTTGACTCCAAGTCTACTTCTTATTACTTCAACACCCAATATTTGTGATCACAGGACCAAGATGTTCTAGAATGGTATGAGGTTCTATAGGATAGTCTCTTCCATGGTATAGTTTCTCCCACCATAGTATGTTTAGTGTTTTAACTTATCACAGGCCTAAGATGTATGAGCTCTTATATAAGAGACTATCCTTAACTCTGACCTATTTCTGATCCATGACACAACAAATGCCCAGAAAATCTTTCTTCCTCGACCTCCTTTAAACTCTTCACACTTCTTTATACGTCTATGCCTCCTCCACAAGACTATTCCTTAATTTCAAAGGTGTTTAGAAATATAAAAAGTCTATAATTCAAAGAAAGAGTTGCCCAAAATAATATTTTATCCTTGACATCCTTTTCTTTCTATCTTATGTGCCTTATCTCAGAAATCTACACCAAAAGATGATGGTTGAAATGACGAGTTTGAACTTATTTTTATACTAATTTTGACCTTGAATGAATAGACATGTCCCTTAGGGATGAGACTTAATTCATAAATAGGCTCATTTCGGCTAGCATAGAAAATACATTATATTTTAACTTAAAAAATCATTTTCTCTCAATCAAGGAGGAGTTAGCAGTTGAATAATAACTCGTCAGAAAGGGGAAAATGTCCTCTATGATCTCATCCCAATTCCATCCTTAAATGAGGTCATTTTACTATCAATAAAAATAAATCTTTGACCTATCATCATTATTTTATTCATGGCATCCTTTCGTATTTTATGTCTAGGGAATTTGCGTCATCTCATGCTTAGGGTTTTCTCCTAGGGTTTGCATGAGGTTAGGGAAACAATGGTTATTCATGTATTACAACAATATTTTCCATATCCAACAATGGCATATTGGTGTCAATGACCACTTTGACCAACATTTTTAACCCAAATGATGTGGCTTCCAAACCTATTGAGAAAGAGCTGGAAGAACAGGTGGAATATTGCAACTTTAGCACTGTCTAAGACCTTAGGGTGATAAAATTGGTAAAAGGAGTTCCTGATGAGTACAAGAAGGACTATTTGGACCTTTTTAAACATTCTATGGATTTGTTTTCTTTATCTTATGATTACCTAAAAACATTTGATACTACTATCATTCAACATAAGATACCTTTAAAGCGTGGGGTGAAACAATATAAACAGAAGCTCCGCAAATTAATCCTTTGTTACTCCCATCAATTGAAAAAGAGGTAAAGAAGTTTCTTCAAGCCAAAATCGTTGAACCTTTGAGATATTCAGACTACATGGCAAACTTAGTCCCTATCAAAAAGAAGGATGGGGAGATAAGGTTATATGTTGACTTCATAAATTTGAACAACGCTTGATTAAAAGGCAATTACCCACTACCTAAAATGGATTACATTTGGTATAAAGTGGTAGGTTCAACCCAGATGTAAATGATGGATGGTTTTTATGGATATAATCAAGTGGTTTTTCACCGTGAAGATAAGAAGAAAATTGATTTCCCCATGCCCTGGGGAACATTTATGTATGCCATCATTCTCTTCGACCTCATAAATGACGAAGCCACTTCTCAGAGAGCCATGGACATAGAGTTTGATGGATAACAATAAAATATTGTTGTAGTTTACCTGGATGACATCACTAGTTTTTCAAAAATAGATGAAAAGCACATTGAACATCTAAGGCTCACTTTTGAGAAGTGTAGAAAGTATGGGTTGTCTTTAAATCCTAAGAAATCACAGTTCACTCTAAGTGAGGGAAAATTTATAGGGCACATTGTGGAAAAGGAGGGGGTGAAGATTGATCCTAAAAGGGTGGAATCCATAAAAACATCCCATTACCAAGAAATAAGAAATAAATTCAGGTTTTCTTGGGCATAATCAACTTCTTAAGGAGGTTCATACCAAAATATGTTGAGATAGTCAAATAAATTATAGAGATGTTGAAGAAGGATAAAGAAGTGAAATAATATTTAGGAGCTCGGGAATAATTTTTATAATCAAAAAGGCCTTTGAAAAAGCTCCTGCATTAGTTAGCCTAGATTATTTAAAACCATTTTTCAGTTTTTCTTTTACTTCCCATCACATAGCAGTTGTTGTCTTACTACAGAAGAATGATAAAGGGAACGAACAACCAAATGCATTTTTCAGTTAGGTGCTAAGATATGTTGAGCTCAAATACAATATTTTGGAGAAACACGCCTATTCGTTGGTCAAAACCTTGAAGGCTTTCAAAATATATGTACTGCAATAAAATATAACTACTTATATTCCCATAACTACTGTGAAAGATATCTAGATGAAAGGTGACAGTGATGGAAAAATAGGAAAATAGATTGCTAAAATATAGGAGTATTATATGGATATCAAATCTACCAAGTTGATCAAGGAGCAAGGGCTAGCTAAAATTATGTCTAAGCAAATTGCTAAGAATTGGGCATAAACATATTGGCTGGAAAAGATGGGGAAGATGAAAAGTTGGAGCAACAATAAGGGATTGAAACCTCAACCCAGAAAATTCAGATAAAATACATTGTGTCCCACTGGTATAAACATATTTTCCATTATCTACTTTTTCTAATGCTCCCAGTGAACTTTGAAAAAAATAAGTACAGGGCTATAAGGCTGCAAGCCTAGAAATATGTTATCTCAAATGCCCAATTTTATTGGAAGGATCGAGAAGGAAATTTACTCCTATTTTTGGTTGAAGAAGAAACCCATAAGGTAATTGATGAATTCCATAGTTGTATCTATGGAGGAAATTACAGTTGGAGAGCTACAACCCATAAAATCCTAAAGGAAGAATTTTATTGGCCTAAGTTGTTTAGTGAAGTGCATACCTATGTTTGGGACTGTGAGAAGTGCCAAAGGTTTTGCAAAAAAGTATAAGTTAGCACCTTTTCCTTTAATCATTGTTTTCATTAAAGAACCTTTCAAGCAGTTGGTATTGGACTTCATTGGGGAAATACATCCACCTTCCAACGATCAGAACAAGTGGATAGTCAAAGTTACTAATTACTTCACTAAGTGGGTATAAGCAGCCCCAGCCGAAAAAGAAACAGATGTTGTAGTCATTAAGTTCATGGAGGAAAACATCATTGTCAGATTTGGTTTCCCCAAGAAGATTTTCAGTGTTCAAGTCAGTCAAGTTTATTGATTTTTTCCAAAAATATAACATCACAATGGGTCATTCTACCACCTATTATCCACAAGGAAATGGACTGGCTGAATCTTCAAATAAAACTTTGGTAATAATTTTGAAGAAAACAATATCAAAAAAATCAGAAGAACTGGGATTCACAAGGAAATGGACTGGTTGAATCTTGAAATAAAACTTTGGTAAGAACTTTAAAGAAAACAAGATCAGAAAATCAGAAAAAATGGGATTCACAATTTGAATGTTCACTATGGTCCAACATGATTACCACAAAAATATCCATCAAGAAGTCCCTTTTTGAGTTGTTTTATGGGAGGGCTACAATATTCCCCATGTAGTTAGCTATGCTAGTAGCTAAATTGTTACAAGATGTTAAGGAGGAACCAAATGCCCTGACTGGATGGATAAATCAATTGGTAGAACTTCAAGAGAGAAAAGATCAAGTGAAAGAGTTTGACCATTTACCAGAAAAAAATGAAGTCTTTGTTTGATAGAAAGGAAAAAGACAAGTATCTGTAGCCAGGAGATTTAGAGCTTAGATGGGATGTGAGAAGGGAAGACAAAGGAAAACAAGGAAATTTTGACCCTCTGGGGTTTGGACCTTTCAAGGCTACTGAAGCCAAAGGGAATAATACCTTCTTGCTGGAGAATTTAGATGGTGAAGTACCTGAGTTTCCATTACATGGGAAGTTTATCAAGCTTTACTTGCATCACTAAAGAATTCCACTCTCGTCGACTATAAATATCGGTGAGCCATTATAAATACCAACATTGTTTTGTCGTTTTTATTTTGATTTTTTGTTTTATAAAAGCTGAAATAAAATGAATCCATACCCATGGAGTAGGGAACTAATATGCAAGTTCTAAATGCATTGTAAATAATATATTATCCCCAATTGAATCCAATGTTGATTCCCTCTAGTATTTATGTAGAGAGAGAGAGATGAGAGGTCAAATTCAAGACCCATAACTAAAAATCAGCTAAATCAGTGATGGGGGCAATGATCAGGCCCTAGTTCTATGGCATAAGTTCCAAGGTTCAAAATCACGCTCATGGACCCCTCACCAAGTAAGGAGAGCTGGCTAAAATGAAAAATCAGAGCATACACACCCTTTTGGTTAAAATTTGAGAAAGCTATGGACGGAGCACCATCCATCCACGCCTGAACTGTCCCTAACAACATTTTGGGCGGGGGAGGGGGGGGTGTAACCTAGGCGAGTGATAAGCGGGTGCTACCCCCTAGAGTTGACAAGTTAACTTGGTGGGCATGCTGATCCAATGACCTAGATTAATTTTGGGGGGTAATTGATGGATCCGACGTCCCATCCTCCTACCCACTGGAGGATGGCGGGGAGCACCCACCTCAATGGTTGGTATTTTGGCACTAATTCAAGCGAGTCAGGAATTCAAATCAAAATGGTAAAGCATTTTCCCTCCTCCCACTCCCGTTCAACTGTCACCTATTATTGACAAGGTTAATCCTCTCCGTGGATAGAGATGATCCCTCTAGCCTAATGAGTGGGTCTAGCAACTGAAGTGACAATCAACTAAACATCTTGCTAGGTTATAATTGAAAAGTACAATGAAAGAGATGACCTACCTCATTCTAATTCTATTCCAATTTCCTTTGTTGAGGGCCTTGAATCGCTTATGTCATGGGTTTGTTCCAGCTTCTCTCGGCGCATATGTACCTGCACAAGTGATCAAGAGAAAAAAAAGCATGCCAAAACCAATAGCAAATATAATAACAACCTACTTAACTGATCAAAGAATGTCAAGCTAATAAATACATGAACATATATATTTTGGGAAGATGAACCAATAGTTCTATATTATTTAAGGAATAAAGGGAAGCTTACAACCATAGCCTTGATGTTGAAAGGCTCTCCTTGAGTGGTAATCCAAGTCCAAGCCAAGAAACTCTACAAGTACTCCTTCTCCAAGTCAAATGAATAGCCTTAGGCACAATCTCAACATAAGAGTGCAAATAGACATAGACCAACCAACCTCTAACATGACCAACCATTTGGGAATGAGAGAGGATGAATTTAGAGATTGGGAAAGGGAGTTAGGACTTCTCCAAAGATAGGAATAGGCCCTTATCTCAAGGAGGTAGCTCACAGGGATAAGACCAAGAGGCCAAGTTAGGAGAATTCGACCTCATCTACACCGAATAACCTCCAGATTGCCTCTCTAGAAGCTTCTAGATCATGAAGCTTCTCATCGTTTTTGGGAAAAATTGCCTTTTTGGATCATCGTGGGTATAAGAGAAAATAAAGTGATGCCATCACGGGTTGGGTATAGTGCAACATACGACCATCGCAGTTTTTAGCCTCATAAGAGAGATGATGCTTAAATAAGGGTTATAGTTATTTCCTTCAGGGGAAGCTCAAATAATTTTCTAATCAATGCCTTAGGAAGGCTCTGAATTGCATATATGAATGAATACACTGCATTATGGTAATGTTTTTGGCACTTCGGGGTATGTCACAGGGAAGTACGGGAGGTGTGACAAAATACTGTGTAATAGATGCCCCCTAAATCATGAAGGGAGAACGAGAGTGATTGTTGAGATGCTTTACGTGCTATTGCAAGGATGTGGACACACACCATCAAGAGATCTACAAATCAAGGACACATATACATATACATATTTAAGAGAACGACATGAATCTATGGCGTGGGTGGAGCCATATGGATAATAAGGACTATATGAAAGGATCCATGGCACGGGCACAAACATCCAAGATAGAAGGATCATATGTAATCTAAGATCCAAGGCATGGACACAACCATATGATATATAAGGATAATCATAAATGTAAAGTCCCACGGTATGGTCACAACCATCCGTATACAAGAAATATGTGTACAATCATGAAAAACACATAATTCCACGTAGCCTGAGTTATATTAGACAAAAATCAGGATCTTCCGCTCCATCCCAACCCGATCAAAGTACGAATTCTAACATCTGAATGAACATGTCGCAGTTGAACATGCTAAAAAACCACCTGATTACCAACCATTGATGTGGACTATTAATAGGCACGAGAGGAACCACCCATAATGATAATGGCTCTCAAGGTACGACAGTACAATCCGTGAATGTGATAACAAAGCTAAAGACGAACACTCATGGAATCATCTCGTCGAAGGCCAATGATAAAAACCTATCGTGGGATACAAAGAACTTGCCATTAAGGCATGCAAGCACTAAGGCACTGAAAGGGAGTTTCTAAGTCATCTTCGTAGATAATGAGCTAAAGTCGACAGGAAGTTACCCATTGAAGGAGGGTCATAATCATTCCCCCATCATCGACATGAAACGAGTAACAAAGTGGAATAAGTTTCAAGACTGTAACAATGACTCAAACAATGTATAGGTATATTACTATAGATTGGACTTCTCTTGAACATATTGGCAACACAACTCCGGAGTGTGGCAGCATTAGACTCAACATAGGACCAAGGGTCATAATGATGAGGTGGAATAGTCAAATGAGAGGAAAAATGGATCACCCAAACCCGAAAGGACAAGTGACTAAGTGAGGATATCCCAGACCTAACACGAGAAACGGATGATTGTTATGTTCAAGAGCGACATGCTGCCTATACAAAGGATGTTTCATCTTCATTTTTCCCCAACTATTTCTAGCGAGTACCTCTTTATTTTTACACAAGATTGAAGAGGATACCATATGATTTTCATATAAGTTCGTCCTTCAGATGAATCCATCCTAGTAATTTATACGAGCCCTAGAAAGGAGAAACTCGGTCCCATCATGGTGGCGAGTCTTTCATCGTAAAAATTTTAACGAGTTCAATGGAAGAATAACTCAGTATATTTTTCATATTTAGAGAGTTTGAAAAAGAGACGAAAAGAGAAAACTCCACCAGGTCCCTTTTCGTAATTTGTCTCTCGAATCCGAAAAGGTAGAAAAAAATATTCAAGAGAACCTCCTAGCTATGTTCGACTAAGGTGTACCTTTTTCGTAAATAGTCAATCTCAGCCCAAAAAAGGGGTAAAGATATACTTGGACGACATCGATTCATTTACTTTAACGAGTTCAAAATGACAAGTATTCGACAATTTTTTCATATTTTTGGAGTCTGAGAAGAGCTGAGAGATGACTCCTCCTAGAGGAACAAGTGGTAAAAAAGGATAGCAACTAGTTCCGGTCATGATGGAACTGCTCGAAACATGTAAAGGTCAAGAGGCTAGCTAATAAGACCACTCATCGCAAAAGTTCCTCAGGCAAGGTAAAAAAACCAAGTGAAAGTGATGATTGGCCAAAGAGATGGTGGAGATGGAATGAAAGAACCAAGGCTCATCTTGCAAAAATAAGCTAATAAAAATGGCAACACGAGATGTAAAGTGGGAATCGTTTAATTTTTACACAAGCTTGAAATGGAGATAAACTATGCTTGAATTTGGTTTCATTTTTACACAAGCTTGAAATGGAAGCAAATTATACTTGGGTTGTGTTTCAGTTTTACACAAGCTTGAAACAAAGATAAACTATTCTTGAGATAGTTTTGCATGCCCCCAACATAATGACTCAATTTGAGGTACATGCCCCCAAGCTTCATTTCATTCACCTAAGTTGATGGAAAGAAGGTTCACTTATGATATCAAGTGAAAGAATCAACTGGGATTTTATGAGATCTAATCAAAGACTCAAAACTAGTGGACCAAAAAGCCAACAATGGTATCTTCACCTGGAATAATAAGAGAGGAGGTTTCTCCAAGGTTTCATCATAGATTGATATATTTTTCTATCTCTTCCTCTTGGGTCTCAATTTTGAAGCTAAAATATTTCCTTGTCATTTTTCTAATCATCGGCCCATAAATCTTTTCATGGACTAGAAAGGAACTCCAAGGAACAACCTTTCCACTTTGAAACTCTTTGGGCAAGGCACCTCTCTCTTAAGAGTAACATTGAAAATTAGTGGTATGAAGCAAATTCCATAGAAGGAAATACCATGTACCAATTTCAGCAGAAATTAAAATTTATTAACAAAAAACTAAAGGAAATGAACATAGTAGAATTCATCAACATACATGAATAAAAGTAAAAATTGGAAAACGAAATGGAGAACATATAACAAAAAATCATACAAGAAGGAAGAAGTGAATCATTAAACACAAATAATCGATCACTAAAATTCAACTTGAAGAACACTAGAAATAAAAGGAAATTCTCTAGAAGCAAAAAATTAAGAGTACAATGGTTAAAATAGGGAGAAAAAAAAATCTTCCATAGATCAATGAATCAACAACAACAACAAAACATGATACTCAACCTCAAGAACCCTCAAATCCAAAAAAATGAGAGCCATTAGTAAATTACTCTAGAACTCAAGAAATACTCTAATGAGAAATATTTTAATGAGCTTCAAATGGAACCAGTAAGGTATATTATAATAATAATAATAATAAAACTAAGAATATACCTAAAATGATCATTGATGAACATAATGATATTCTTATGTGAGAGGTCACTCTAGTAGAGGTGGAATAAATAGTAAAGGACATGCCCAAAAAAATGCCCAAGGCCAAATAGATTCACTGCATAATTATTTTAGGAATGCCAACAAATTATTGGCAAAAAAGTGATGCAACTTATTGAAAATTCAAGAAAATCATCTTACCTACTCACAATCTTATATTCAACTATAATTTTTCTAGTTCCAAAGAAATTTCATTCAAAAAACCCTGCAGACTTAAAACCCATTATACTTTGCAATGTAATATATAAAATGATTTCAAAGGCCATGGCTAATAGAACAAATCATCTCCTCCCAACAATAATGTCTAGGGAAAAATAAGATATGTATAGGGAAATAAAATCCTTGATCGTATTCTTATAGCTAAGAAACATATATACTCCCTATTTACCTTCAAAAAATTGGGTATGATCATCAAACTTGATATTTTAAATGCTTTTGATAGGCTCAACCAGAAATTCATTTTCCACATGCTAATGTTTTATTGTTTTGTTCAAACTTGGATTTCCACAGGCTAAAGTTTTATTTTTTTGTTCAAACATGGATTTCATGGGTCATGCAACTAATAACAAAAGTTATTTTCTTATATATCTTGGTTAATGAATCCCCCTCTCTAGCTTTTTATCCCTTTCACAATCTTAAATAAGGATATCACATCTCCGCATATCTCTTCCTCCTCATGGCAGTAGGTTTAAATAGAGAAATTAAACATGTTGCCACAGAGGGTTCATTAAGAGGGGTACTCTTATATCCTGGGAGAGATTATGTAAAAGGTCACATGTGGATTGGGCCTAAGAGAGCTAAAAATTATCATTCAAGGTCTTGGGAGCGAAAATGTGGTGGAGATGACTTCAAAACCCAAGGGATCTATCGAGAAAAATATGGAAAGATAAATACACTCTAGACATAAGTCAATATCACTAATATGACTACAAGGACAAAAAAATGATCACATTTATGGAACTAGATATGGAAAAATAAACGCCTTATTCAAGATCATTATTTTTTGGAGGTTTGGGATGGAAACTTATCCCTCGTTTAGGAAGACTCCTCGAAACAATGGACAAGACTTGAATAAGAATGGGATGTGGAAAACCTCAAAAATATTCTGCAATTGTGATAAGGAAAATTTTTGGTTAGGCACTATTGGATTCAAACAAAAATGCAATACTAGTGGAGACATTGGGAAGAAAACACACAGTAGCCAACCAACATTAGCAACGAATATAAGAATACCCTAATGAAAGAGCTAGAGACCAAGAAAATTAAAATACAACATGGAAATTACATCCATTCACCTATCATTCATTGGTGACTCCACACATACTGGGTCTCCTCCCATCGGTGAAAGTCCATAAATAGAAGGGAGCCTTAGTTGAGGTGGCAATGGGCTAATACTCCATTTGTTTCCCTCGGCCTTAAATTTTCCCTTTAGGTATTACCCTTTATGTCCCCTGCTAGTTTGAGCGGTAACAAACCCAAAGGTACTTTCAATATAATGGAGGCATACAATATACTTGCAGCAACATTGAGAGAAAATTGTGAAAATCCATAATATGCCCCAAATAACGTCCTTCTTATGGTTACTCCTGCAAAATAAAATACTAAACTGGGATAAGTTAGATAGTTCTAGGGCCCAATCAGGTGTCACACATGCATGAAAATATAAAAAGAGTTGCACAAGTTAATGCAAATTTCCTTTAGAGCTATGTGACATTGAAAATAATCTTCAAAAAACTAGATAGAAGAAGGGATAACATACACTACATAATTGAAGACTGGACTTTAACACCCTTCAACAATATCATCTTAAAATAGCATAGAAAATTTCTGTGTTGTTCATTGTATGGTACGTCTAAGAGCAAAGAAACAAATAATATTCAAATAAAAACTTGTGGATCTAGATACCATTCAGTACTCAATCATAGGGAAAGTAAGGGAATCTATTCTAATCACTTCATGGACAAATCAGGATTGGGAATGTTAATCAAAGGAATCCAACATACTTAAATTCTTAGGACTACAACAATATGCCTTTCTATTCAACTTTATACCCCTCATCCTCATTATTCAAGTCCTAACAAATTCTTTCCCCCTCCATAGGGATTCCTGAAACTAAATTTCATGGAGCCTCTAAAGGAAAACTAGTCCCATCTAGTTATCAATGACTCTTCAGAAATGAGAAGGTATAGATTATTTATATTTATGTAGGAGCAATTGGAAATGACACAAATAATGCAGATGACCTCTATGCTTTATATGAAGGGATAATTGTAGCAAACCTAATAAATATCCAAAAAAAAATTATGGAAGGGGACTCCAAAATCACCAATACAATGATAAAAAAAAAAAAATAGAATGACTCAACTCTAGTGAAATTCACCAAGATCTAGAGGCTCATAATTAACCTAGAAAGATCATGGACAATTAGGTAAAATTACTACCTCCATTCCTATGCATGTATTAAGAAATGTAAATAAATTAGCTAAAAATATCACCAACCTAGGACTAAAATATAATGGAGAATTTCTAGATGTCAACTAAAATAAACAGATCCTAGATTAGCTAAGGGTTTCCTACATAGAAATAGCAGATCAAGACCATATTTTCCATAGAGGGTGTTCAAGGTAGTTCTCCCCAGTTTAGGATGAGTTCCATGAGAACAAAAGAGTAAGGAAATTTTCCTTTCAATTTTCAACCAACATGGCCTCTCGTACTCCACATTGTGGAATTCATGCAAACATGTTTAACAAAAATTTTAGTGTTCATGTATTTGATCATGTGAATTTTTGGCATTGTACACTCATTTCCAATCTTAACATGTAGGGGAATTTAAGGACTCATAATGGCTAATGTGAAAAAGAAAAGCATAATGCTAGGGATAGCTAGATAAGGTAAATAACATAAGGCCTAGTGATGGTTGCATTAATATAACTTTCCAACCATGGACTACAAGGGGTTGTGATGGTGTTGCTGGTTCAAAAAAATTGCTCCATGGAACAGGCGAGGAATTTGGGATTGGTAATATTCCTTGGCTAGAAATGCTTCAGGAAGAGCAATCCAACAATATCAGTGAAGTCAGTAGGTTTGTTATCATCATCATCTCTATTTGGAATTATGCTTCAATTCTAGAAATTCTCTACACTACATTTAATCCAAAATCTGGATTTGAGGGCTTCCAATTTTTTGTCCCTTCTAGGTTTAATTATTATAGGGGGATTGGCCTTCTCCTAAGGTGAATTGCTTACTCTCCCCTGGTTATATACTCTATGTTATCTCTATCTCTCCTTTTATATTCTCTCCCATGCTTCTCTACTTTCATCTCTCAATTATTGACTCTCTGACACTTTAGATTTCTTTTCTCACCCCCCACCATTTGATTTGCCTGCTCAGGCAAAATAATATTTCCCTTTCCATTGGATTAGACCACTTGATTTGATTGAAATTTTCCTCACCTAGATCCCTTACAAAAGCCCCTCACTTGGATTCCTCCCTTTGTTTCTGTCCTTTTATTGTGTTTAGGAATTAGTTATCAGCTCCTCGGTGCAATGGTAGAAGAGAATGTCTTGGTGTCTCCCCTTATTTAGAGTTTAGTCCTTCTTCCACCCAACAAACATGAGCTCAGGAAGCTACAACTACCAAGGCAGCCATGGAATTCTAAAAGGATATAATACCTGCAACTATTCAAAGGGTTATTCTGGATGTGGAAGAATAGGTTTGTCAATCAAGATGTTTTATTCCATACATAGATATAGAACAAGAAACCAAGGAAGGGAACCATGATGTAGCGAAATCCACTAGGGTCGGGGTTAATTCATACATGTGAACAATAACTCACTACTATAACATAAAAACCTTAATTGGAAGGTTCCTTAATAATAGGGAAGATACATAATAAGAACTATCGATTTGCATGGCAGAGCTTCTAGATAAAGTTGATAAGATCAATAGAAAAATCACATTTCTTTCTATGAACCTAAAAAACCTTAACTTTTAATCCCCTAACAATGACACCAAGAGAAAACCACTAGTCCAATGAGATACTCCTACACAATGAAGCCCATGAGATCTAATAATTTGTAACAAAACTCTTAATTTTATTAGTATGTTATGAATATAGATTTTACTTTCTATGCTAGTAATAGTTTTTTAATCAAACTCTCAAATAATGAATAATATTGACAATCTAAACATTTTGAATCTATGCTACTAGTCTAATTTCCAAAGTGGCAGAGCATGTGTTTCCTCCTAAGAGGTCGCAGGTTCAAAATGAGAGGGAGTTAGAGTATGTATGCCTTCATATACTTAGCAGTAAAATCACTGTGCGGACATGGGTTCCTTGCCCCACAAACAAGAGAGTCTCATACACCAATTTGGTGTGTCACTTAGCCATGACCTTAAAATTGAACAATAATAATAAATAATCTTATATATATTAAAGTAATATAAATAAATTGATGACCAAAAAAAATATTATTATTAAATACTCAATCCATATTGAACATCAAACATATAAACTTAATCCCTATTACTCAACATATAAACTCACTTTCATTGGTTCAATTTTAACTCAAGTAAAAAATGATAACTCCATATGAAAAGCGCAATAGTATCTCTATCCCGACGATTTAAGATAGATACTTACCGTAAATCCCTCATTATTTTAAATATTTATTACTATATTAATTTTTTTTTTTTTCCTTTTCAGAAGATTTAATGGTTTAAAGAAATACATTTTTAATAAATTTAGAAAATTATTTAAGTAATTAGATATTAAGGTTAATAAAGAAAATAATTAGAATAATATTGATAATCTAAAATATGAAAGGTTACAATAATTAAATAAGAAAATACTAGGAAGCCGTCCATGAGACTGAAAAAAATGGAACTTTACGGTGCTAGGGTTTCCAAGTCAGTGATCGATCGTTTGGAGGTGGCCACCCTAGCCTACATGGAGGTGGTACCGGTGGAAGAATGGTTCTATTTGATAGTATTTGACTTTCTGAAGCACCTCATCGGCGGGAACAATCTTTTCTCCTGTTTGCAGGCTCCTAGGGTTTAGTGTATACATGTGAGACTCGGCCAAAGGAGGTCATCGCATGCCAGGCGGTAAGACCTTCCTCGCCTAACTGATTTTGGCGGTTTGTCTAGAAGAAGGCTCTCTGTCGTAGACTCGTCCTGGACTGCATGGTGGATATGGGGTATGAGGAAGGATAATCAAGCGGCGCAGGCCGGTTTTTGCGTTGTGGTTTGTGTCTTTGACCTCTTCTGGCTTCGGGACTCGTTGTCTAGCTGTTGCCTATATCCATGGCATTCTTCTGAAAGACGCAGGGCATTACGGCGTGTTCCTCTCGGTGGCCAAACCATGGTTTCCTCGCTGTGATGGTGGTGCCGGTTTTGTGGGCTTGCCCTCCCCTATGCCTTGGTGCGTCGTTGGGTGGGGTGTACCATGTGCTAAGAGCGAGGCTCTCGTCTACAAAGGTATGATCCCTGACGTCTTCACCCTCTCTGAAGTTCCAGTTGTTGCTCATTATCTGGATGGGCATCTCAGACCCTTGTTGCGGCCTGCATGAAAGAAGGATTGCATTGAGGAAAGGACCTGCTGGGGGTAGGAAACGATGATTGGGTTATTGGATTATCAGCATTGCATTGGAGGATAGATCAATGCAACACTAACACCTGCGCATTGTCTCCAAGAGGGGTGGAGGGAACATTTCATCCGACTGGCTATCTCCAGTATCTACTCCACCTGCTAGGATCTAGGAATGCCTACTGTTTATGGAGCGATGCATGACCAACATTCCCCCTGCCAGATTTGGGACTGGTTCATGGATTGTTTGAAGGGGCTTGACACCGAACCTCTGCCCACACGTGCATTCCTCTGTCCACAATACCTATCAATCTTCCTCCCTACGAGAGGGATATCAAACACATAAGGGACTTTTTCTCCGGGATCCAAGCCATCAGAATCTTGGAGCAGTACCCACAGACTCCAATGCATTATGGAGACACTAAAGTTGCTTGATCCTGCATGCTCCAGACAACCACAAAAGCCCATCTATGGTAACTTCTAAACGCTTTCAAATTTTTATTAAAACCCCTTCGGGGATGTCTTCTTTAGTTTGGGTTCTTGCAACAGACTATGTTGCATTTGAAGAATATCATCTCCCAAAAAATTGGATATCTGGTTCGACTACAACATCTGTTACATGGGGCAAAACACTACATGATCCCATATCCCTGCAAGACTACAACAATATATCAGAGTCTACTATAATACTCAACTTGAGGCTGTGAGGTGGTGTTGTGACCTCCAGTACAACAAACAGACAAAAGGAGGCGTTGGGACTAGTACACAAAAA
Source organism: Pinus taeda (assembly GCA_000404065.3). Taxonomy (NCBI): domain Eukaryota; kingdom Viridiplantae; phylum Streptophyta; class Pinopsida; order Pinales; family Pinaceae; genus Pinus; species Pinus taeda. Next base: position 48,190 of record APFE031147697.1, on the reverse strand, counting down.
AAAACAGATTCACAGCAGAAGCACAAAAATGGAGGACTTTCTTTAGAATATCCTACAAGGGGGAAAAACTCCTACAGGGACCATAAAGCAAGTTGAAACTAAACCTAGTCCATACATTGTGGAGCAGCTGAATTATATTCGAGAACTAAATATAGAAATACCATAAACCGATAAGCAATGTAATACTTTTGTATCACAAGCCATCATCTGTCGATTCAATTGTTTCTAACCAAAACCTGTCGAACTCTTCCATTGGATATTCACAAACTGGACTGTTCACTATGAATTCACCTTTGTTCCAAGAGGTTTTTCATTGTCAAATTCCCTTCATTGGAGGCAAAAAACATTATACTACAGGAGGGACCATGGTTCTGGGGATCTACGGGCCTATTCATTACACCATGGTTTCCGAAATTTGATGCCAATACTATGGTCATCTCTAGGATGCCAGTTTGGGTTCAGTTGCACAATCTCCCATTAAAATTTTGGGATCATCAATTCCTTGCTGAAATAGGCAACATCATTGGGAGATATATTAAAACGAACACACAAAGACTTGGGGAAAGAATTTATACATTCGCACGCATCTGTGTGGAAGTAGATCTCAATAAAGGCTTACCGGATCACATACAACTGAAACATAAACAACGCAGCTAGACACAGACACTAGATTATGAAAATACAACATTAACGCAGCTAGACACAGACACTAGATTATGAAAATACAACATTTAGATGCAGAATATGCCGACAAATAGGACATCTACAAAATACATGTCCTGAAGAGAAGAAAGACATCCGAAGAAAGAAAACAATAGGGAAAAAAACTCCCGAGGGTTGGCAATTTCCCGCACCAGATCCTAAAGAGGAGAAGGAAGTTGATGTGGAAGAACCCATACTCAATGAGAACAATCAAACAAACAAAGAATTAGAAGTACGGGAGATAACTCCACAAGGTTCTATGGAACCACAACCGACAAAGATGTCAGATACAATGGGAACCAGTGGAACTAAATGACTACATACATCAAACAATGCTAATTCTCACAAGGAAAATCCTCGACCTGACACTAAAAATCCACTTGCACTTGTATCCACGATGCCGTATCAAGGGGAGTGGCGCAAGGTTGAGAAGAAGAAGGGTAGAAAAACATGATTTCTACTCATTTGTGAATTAGTTTGCTTTTATTGAACTCTTGATTTGCAGTCATTGACTTGCAGATGTAATGCAACTTAGCATATACATGTAATTTTGTTTTCATTAATAAAATTATGATTTTTCTTATGGGAAAAAAGAACACTAAATTATCATTTTGATTACATAATATAGAGAATATTAATATAATGGCATCAATGATCGTCTACAATAATGATATATTATGATTATATGAAGTATTATCAGAAAGGGAGAGGTTAAGAATAAAAGTCAATTTTGGGAGAATTATATTATTCTGAGTGTCTAAGCTTCAATAAGTTTGGCACAATTTTCGTAATAAAATCCTATGAGTAGGTAGATTGTTAGGGACACTTCCATTTCATAGCCTTGACTCAACCTAGTTAACAAAAAAAGAAAAAATAACTCCAAAAATTGTACCTCAATATTTTGTTAACGAAAATAGCTATTTTTTAATTTATTTTTTCAAAAATCTATTTGTTTGAGTTGTCTTAGAAACCAATTAAATTTTTTAACTTTAAGTACTTTATATGATTTTCCTGAAAATTTTACACATAAAAATAAAATATAGATGTTCCTTATCTCATACTTTAAAACCCTTTTAATCCAAGCACTTAATTAAATGATTCGAAAGGTCAATTCAAGAGAGGATGGATCTATCCGGATGAACTACAAAGGAGTGGATTCCAAATACATGAATGTGATGACTCGAAAGATAACACCACACAAAATATAGATCGGAGAAGCCTCAAATCAATAACTTAATTACATTAAATTTATGATGAATATATTTCAAATAAAGTTGTTAAAGTTTGGTTAAATCTTGAGTCTCACCCTAGTAATTATTAATATAAAATAAAATAAATTATAATATTTTTATAATAGTAATGAAAATTTAAATTAGAAGTTGTTAATAGAAAAACCACTTTTGACGAATTAAATTATCCAGTGAGATGTCAAAAAGATTTTGGTTCATCACATACATTAATACCAAAATCAATTTTTTATTAGGGAATAAAGTGACCATGACCTAAATTTAACTTAATTATTATCTTGAGTGGATCTAATGGATACAACTTGAGTGACCCTAATGGTTAAGAGCAGGTGTTTCCTCCTAAAAAATCACAAGTTTAGGGTAGTGATGCATGTGCATCTAACCTAGGTCAATGGTTTACTAGAGGAGTTAGTTTGTAAAGTGAAGATTTAATTCATTATTGTATTTTTATATAGTTTTTAAGAGAAAAATAAGATTATTGTAAATAGGAGAAGATTCTAGAATATTGTGGAATGATTGAGAAAATTATGGATTAGTTAACTGTTATTTAGGGATAAGAGATTACATGAGAGATATTAGGGATCATGATAAATATTTTGGGAATTAGTTTAGAAATCTAGATTCTATTTAGGTCCTACTCTATTTATATAAATTAAGTCAATTGTTTGTGAAATTTTTTATCTAAACGAATCAAGCCTAAGTTTGCGAGATGAAATACCAACTTCAGTTTACTGTTTTGTTTTTGGTTCTGGTTGGGAGTGGTCATCTTGTCACAGCCATCAGACCAGCTGCTGGTACGTCTATCTTCTTAATTCTTATTTTAAGGATTTTCGCTGTTTTTTAATCTGGTATGTTGAGGGCTTTTTATACGCTCATTTTGTTATGATATTTTGTTTTAGCAGTATCTAGCTCATCTTCTGATCATACTTTTTATGAGCTGACCTTAAAACAACCCTTCGTTCGTAATTTTAATATAAGCTGACCTGAAATCATGGCTATGTTTTTTTGTGGATGGGATTGGTTTTAGGTCTGGTATCCACTATCCATCCCAACGAGGAGGGTGGCAAAGATGGATGTAAGCTGACGTTTAGCGAAGGCGCTAAATTTCCTGGCAAGGATTTCACCGATTATCTATTTCGGGTGAAAAATGAGTGTAAAATTTGTCTAGCTGACAATGTAATTGTGGAGGTGCCCCCCAAAAATTCTAATGATGGATATCAACCATACCTTGTCCCTGTGGATGAACCTATTTTACCAGGATCCTCCAGGACTGACGGCTTGGTCCTTCCTAATTTATTTCAAATTGGTGAACTCTCTGCATGGTATGTCAACTATGTGTGCTGAGTAAAGTCCCAGGTAAGAATATTATTATTATTATTATATCGTTTTGCAAGTTATTGATATAATAGGTGTGTTGAGTAAAGTGCCATGGAAGGATAGGAGGATTTTCAAGATATTGATATAACAGGTCTGGGTTCATCGCTTATTTTTGAACGGTATAATTATTTCTAGTATTTTTTTCAACTTTATTACATAAATATATCATTAATATTTTACTTTGGATGTGGATGCTTATATATTTTCATGTAAACTGATTTTTGTTATCTGATATTAATATGGATTGTGTTTAGAGGCCCGACCTGTCATATTAGCACGTGTAATTAATATCTATCCTATTATTTCTATACAAAAATTTGAAAATATTTTATTTCGTTATTTTTGAAACACCAAAGTACACATATTTATATATTATAATATATACCCATTATATACAAACGATGAAGTTTCTGAAGCAATTAGATTACAAATTAGTATTTGGTGAGGATATGTTCTAAAAAAATATTATATATATTATAATTATAATATATAAATATATATATATATATATATATAATTAAAAGATGAAGTTTCTGAAGCAAATAGATACAAATTATTATTTTGATATGGATATGTTAGATATTTTTAGAGTTTGAAAATTTTTGTCCAAATCTAATCGCTTATCATATATTAGAATTTTTGTCATTTAAAAAAAAAAAGAGAATAATACTTATTGAAAAGATAGTATGTAAAAATTATAATAGTTGAAAGATACAACAAAATATATAAGATAGTAATAGTAGATATAAAATGTAAAATTTTTAAATTTTTTTGAAACTAAATTTTTGGAATATAATGAAACATATTTTTTTTACCACAATTATGTTTCTATTTTTAAAATGAAATAAATATTTCATTTAACAACCTTGAACATTCTTGAATTAATAATTTCTATACATAAATATTAATGATAGAGGAAAAGAAGTAAAGAATTTTTAGATCTCGATTAGGAACACAAGAAAAGATAGCACATGATCATCCAACATAAATGAAATGAGGAGTTGTATTTTCTAGATCTACTCTAGTTTGATAAGATAACCTTCTGAGTAGGTACATTACTTATCCTTGGATTCTATTTAGATACTTCATTTATTATGGTATTGATGATATTATGGGAAATAGCTTGGATTTTTCTTTTGTTCAATGGTTTTCTTCAATTAGCAAGTATAATGATTGTTATTCTAACTTGTTATACAAATTTTCAATTCTTTGATTAAAATATTTTGTGATTCCTCATTACAACATACCTATATAATGCCATCATATATTTGTAAATATTGAGTTTGCTAAATGGTTTCATTTGTTTTATGACTTCACCTATTTTTCATTGAATCAACTTATGTCATGTTAAGATAAGAGTACCATATCTTTTATTTTCATGTTTGTTTTTAAAATAAAATTTTATCTTTATCTTAATTTCTTCAAGAAAAGACAATAAGTATTTATTAGAGTTTCTTTTCTGGGTTTAAGAGGATAGCTTAGTTTAGTTAGAACCAATGTTAATGATCTTAATTCTCAAGGGTAGTTAAGAAACACTCAATATATCAATGGATGATGGAAAAATCATTTATATATCAAATCTATATCAACTTTGTGATGAAGATGTTAGCATAAAATTTCTACATAGTTTAACGAAATAATCTTCATCGTCATTAATCCTCATAAAATAGTGGATCTTCTTTAGCACACAAACCATTGATAAATGGTTAACCAACAATATAATGTATTTAATAAAGAAAAAATAAGTAAATTACTAGTTCAATTTGGAGGTTGTTGAAACCTCAATAACTAGTGCGACGCTAGAGAAAAGTAGAATATTTGATATTTCTCAATAATTTATGAACATAAAATGTAGAGGACCATAATATGATCTTCAAAATCATTCTAAAACAAATATGAATCGTGTATCCAAAACTTTATAGCATAGAATGAATGTGAATCATGTATCCAAAAGCCCAAACTTTACATCATTAGAAAATGAATGTGAAACATGTATCCAAAACCCCAAGGTGAAACTTATTTGACAGTTGTATTGATTTTCCACTTTTATGGCATTCCTATCTATGTATGGTAGTGAACTTCTTGAGATTGTTTATATAACAAATAATGGGTAAAATAATGACCCCAAGTAAATATATATTTAAAATTATAATAGTAATTAAGTATTCTTCATACTTTAATTAATGATAGTTTATGCTGAGGCTTATTGTTATATGAAAAGGTAATTCTCTTTTGTAATAAAATTATTTTTTTATAATGTGAGTATTTTTCTTGAGAGTAAATATTGCTTATAAAGGAGATATAGTCAGTACCAATCAAATTAATCAATGGAATCCTTTTTGATGGAATCTATTTATTTATAAAGTTATTATAATATTTAATAAAATTTATAGTCCCAATTTTATGTTTTTTGTCTTTCCATTTGTATTTTATGTAATATGATGTTTTTACTATGGATTTGAATTGCCGCCAAGTTAGTACATGTTCTTGATAGTCAATTATTTTAAATTTTATTATAAATATTCCTTCCTCTAGACAATTAATTAGAACAAATAATAGGTTTCGGGTTAATTATACTTAAGAAAATTATTCAATATATATTTCTTATGAAAAAATGGTGTGCTAACAAATGAGTCCACTAATTCAAGCATACTACATTTATAGTAGTTAATCAAAATTAATAAATATTTGCTAACTTCTTAATGAGACATAATCATAATTTGGTGAAATAATTGATATATCCTACTCTAATTAGGAAAACCCAATATTTATACATTAGGAAATGGAAAGTAATATGCAGTCCTTTCATTCAACCTATTGTATGGGCACATAATTATCCTATTCACTACTACTACATACATGAGAGAAGAATAAAAGTATTTTAATATATATATGAAATATAGATGTTTAAATTAATTTAAATATGTGATTTCTCTATATACATTTTCATTTATTTATATTTAATTAATCGACATTGACCACCTCCCAAAAATGTATATGTATTTGTTATTTACTTGTTTTTTTTTGGTCTTCTCCCCTTTTTAATATTAATGAAGGAAACCATTTAATAATAGACTTTGTGCTAGAGATGAGGGAATTAGTTGTGATTTTTATTTGTTGCCTACCTAACATAGCTTATATGCACACAAATAGCCTTCCATTCTCCCCTCTCTCATGGTGACTCTTGAAATAGCTCCAAATTTGTGGCTTTTATTTTTTATGCAATATATAAAACCATTGAAATGCATAGGCATTTTGGAATGAAATAGAAAACCATATAACCAAATTCAATTATGATCTCTCTATATATTATTATCCTTCATGTGTTTGTAGAAGAGCTAAAAGCAATGTTAAGTGTAAGTTAATTCATGACACGTATCGTAAGTTTTGTAAAACTATCACTCCTTCCATCCAACTCTTTTTTCTTAGCTACTTTTTGTTCCATGCCTATATGTAATATGGACTATTATCCTAACTTGCTTTGAGTGAAACTATTGGATCTAAATGTCGTTTTTTAGATGAAAGTGTAGTTATTAGAAAAATGAACAATTGATAAGAGAGTAGTGATGTGAAATCTATATTTACATAGTCTAAAATGTTCAATGTACCATTGAGTCATATGAACATGTTGAATGTATTGTTATGTCTCTTCGAATAAATTCTCCATGGTCATAGTCAATTCTATTAAATATTATATATTATTATATACCTATATATATTATAATATATTATATATATAATATATATTAATCTATTCTAGTTACAACAATAAGCACATCACCTAATTCAAATGTGTAATATAAAAAACAAAGATATGCATCCTTCAAGTTACTCATTATTTACCTGGGAAATCATTGATTATATTTTTTATATTTAATTCTCTCATGTATATCATATATACATTATTTGAAGTTTTGTAAGTAACCTCCTTCCTCAATATTATTTTACCACTTAAATGCATGCAATTTCTCAATAATGACATTCCACCACACTTGGGGAATGTCCCATGTAAGACATATTGTTTAAAATTACTTACAATCCTTTGGACTTGTATCTAGCATGCTATGAATATCATTCGTAGATGATGCTGGTAGTAATATAAGTTGGAAATAATTAATTCCTACTTGTCTATGGTTGTAATTCTTCATTTGAGGAGTTTGTTCCTATATAATAGGAATTTAGTTTCTCCTAGTTTAGTGTGTGGTTGAGAGAATCTCTCAACTACACTAGTGTACGTCCAAGATAGAATTTCTATCTTGAGACTATTGATTGTATACATATGTGTGTAATTTCCTCATTCAGGATAATAGAAAATATATTAGTTGTGCTAATTTTATCTTGGTATCAGAGCTCTGATTCGCCACCACCGGGCAGGTCCGATCACGGAACCCCAATTCGCCACCACCGAGCAAATCAAATCTGCTGCCACCGAGCAGAAATCTCCACGTGCCACCCCCGGGCAACTCCTGTAGCCACTAAGGCTCTATAGATGGTTTCTGGCTCACCACCAACCATCACATTACAGTGACAAAATATGGTTTCAGGCTGACCACAAACCATTACAAAGTGGTTTTGAGATCACCACGAACTTTCAAATGCCTTAGCAAGGCTTACATTCAACATTTGGAGTTTCTAGTACATACAATGACTATTACAATAATATGTTAGGGAGTCTATCCCACAAACCACACTAAAACAAAAAAATCTACTTTTTTGTCCACCATCAACATTGTTGCTGCTCCTTTACCTCCTCTGTGAGAGGTCCACTACTAAAGAAACCAGAACATAGGCACTCATAGCCCCACAAAGAGAACACAATTTTCCCTTCAAGAACAATTTTCAAACATACTGCCTCATGCTTGCTACCAATCTGCAACAGGATCTCCATCATCCTCCAATCTCTGATGTAGCTTCAATTGATGTCGTTTTCACTGTCATGTGTTCACCATTCCCTGCAAGTTTGCTTAGTGTTGGAATGACTAGTTCCAACACACTCAGCATTGTGACAATAGTTGGTCATACTAATGTCACTTCAATAATAACATAAAATACCATGACATGAAATACTAATTATTACTAATTATGAAAAAAACAACAACATTAGCCCCAAAATCAACACGGTATACACCAGGCATCATTGACAATGCTCTTGCAAGTTCTGCTAGCCTATATCAGAATCTTTACTTGTTTGTCATGGGAGGAAACTACATCAGCCAATGATAAGGGTCTCAGAATGCAGCAATCTCGTCGTCTCCTAATCCCAAACTTTGCATGATTTGCCACTGATACTTTGCAGCGCCTTTCTCTGTGGCGACTTTGGACCTCTTGCTCTTAAATTTATCAGGCAAAGTCTGCCCCCCACTACTATCCTGCTCGGTGGATGGTTGGGTCTCTTCGCTTTCAGCCTCTTCGTCAATATTCGGAAACACAGGGGGATTCCCAAACTACTGAATCTTCCTATTGAGCTTATCGGCGCAGGCCTTGATGGGCATTCTAGTGCAGTGAATGCCAAAGGGGAATAGAACATTGCGACCCCTTAATCTGTAGTAAGCTGAGTTAATTTGTTTATTACATAATACTTATCAATTAATCTCAACACCAAAGAGCTTATAACCACAAAGCTTCAGATCAAGGGTCATGTTTTGTCTATCGAGTTATGAAATTACAAATGGGGATGAATAGATTAACATCAGATTCTCCAAAATATGCAGAAATTTAAACTGAAGGCTGCACATGAACAGCCCTAGGTGGATAATCTGTAGCGATTACCTGTCCATACTTCCCTTTCAGATCCTCATCATCATCCAATTCATAATCTGCTCTTGCATTAAGAGTAAGCATCTGACAAATCAGCCAAAACAGAGAAGTATCCAAAGCCAGGAAAGCAGCTCCACCAAATAGGCTTGTCTTTGCAGTTGGGCACGTTGTCTGTAAATCATGATGTGTGTTGTAGGTTCGATGTAGACCTTCTGTGATGGTAGCCCACATTAGGAAAATCTGCTTCTCCAGAATCATTTCGAGCATTGAATCCCTAAAATCATGGTAGGGATCCTCTGAGCTTTTCACCACGGCAACGCTTTCTCCGACCTTGCCGTCAATATCAGCTGGGGCCCGAAAATCGTAACTGAAATACACAGAGCCAACTACTGTAGTATTACTGACATCAAAAACATTCATATACCTTGTCAGGCCAAAATTTAAAGCATAAGCCAGTGCTGAATGGAGAAATCTAGATTTGTCAGCACACATTGCGTCGTTTTTATTTTGAATGTGTTATATACAGAGGGCTATATAGCACTAAACTAAATCAGCTATATAGCACTACATCCAGTTTTCATTGGCTCGGGTTCGATTCTCAGCGCGTTCTACACGAGAATTCCCAATTCGGCTTCCAGCTAAATCTGTCATATGCGTCAGAAATCAGGCGTAGAGGGATTTTTGGTGCCGTGGAAGATGGCTCCCCAGATCTCCGTAAAAACCTCGACGATTACCCCGTGATGCTGGCGATGTCTTTTTTTTATTATTATAGAGTATCCCGCAGCAGGCTTCTTGTTCTCCACTATGACCCCCAAGACAAAAGCCAAAGCTCCAAGTGACGTCACAGGTCTCAGGCAGATTGTAAAACTATTAAGTTTCAGCAAGAAAATTCGGCGTCCAGGCAAGCAATTTGCCTCCTGCGCAATGTGTGGATCACCCCGTCGTGTTGGATCACGATCTCCACACTCAGCGCGCCTCAACTAAGAAGCCTTGCCTGAGTTAAAGGGTCAGATCTGAGATTCGAGCCACGGATGCTTCACGCAGTGCTGGCCTTGATTGTTCGGCGTCAATCAAGACCAGACCTTCTCGGCCTCACACCTGCTTGGCCTCAATCAAGCAATTCAGATCCAACATGCTGTCGGATTGATGCTCACCAACAGGCATCCAACGCAGCCTCCTCCACGCAGCTGCAATCTCACGTAGAGATTTTGGCGATCTTGCAGAGATCCAAAAGGTTCTCAACTGTTTGTCCAAGCACGCAATCATGAAGGTCTTCGCGTAGTTCCACACTGTGGGGTCGGCTCAGCAACAGTGAAAAAAAAATTGATGGACAACCAAACATATACTATACTCTTTATTTTCCCTCAGCCCAGGAGGGGCCAAGCCCAGGAGGGGCCAAGCCCAGGAGGGGCCAGGCCCTCACAAGCTCTGATACCAAGATAAAAGTAGCTCAATCAAATATAATCTCTATTAATTAATGAATGAGTGAATTACACATATATTTATACAATCAATAGTCTCTAGATAGGAATGCTATCTTAGACGTACAGTAGTGTGGTTGAGAGATTCTCTCAACCACACACTAAACTAGAGAAAACTAAATCCCTATAATGTAGGAACAAACTCCTCAAATGGAGAATTATAACCATAGACAAGTAGGAATTAATAATTTCCAACTCACAATTAGATCTACAAATACAACTAAATTCATAACTCTGCAGATTAAAATCATTAGAAAAAAGCTATAATCAAAATTAGTATCATCAAAGTAGCATTGTCCTCTGGTGCCTGCACAAGATTGACAATCATCCCGTAGAGGCCATGTGATTTGGAATCCTGTTTGTTGGAGGCGTGCAAGATTCTTATCGGCGCTAATGTTGTAGGTTTTATCAGTTGGAACGACTATGGGAGATGAGGTGCACCCTGCGAGGTTTAGATTTGGTGGAGAATAGAAGAAACAATAATTGTTGGTTTCTTCGCATTCGAGCGGAGTGAAATCAGATTGTGTGGTATTTGGGCGGATGGTGTACAATTCAGAATTGTTCCCAATGTGTATCCTGTCGAAAGATTAAACAATCCATTTTCTATTAACCAATTGTAGTCTGATGTGGCAGCGCTAAATCTAGTGATATTAATGTAAGGGGTGATTTGAAGGGTTCGTTACGGTTTGACGAATCCGTGATATCTCCCACTACTGCCCAAACTTGTTCCATGTTTTGCAATCGCTGGTAAATGAGCGGTTGATTCCAAGAGCAGTCCACAGATAAAAGGCCACATTGTCCAAAGGGAAACTGGATGATAGAATTGGCACACCTGTAAGGATTGCAGTCTTTATAAGAAGGAAATGTCGGGCCGTGATGGATAATGATGAAGTAGACAAGTGCAGCAATATAAGCAGCGAGGAGCAAAGTAACAATGGCAGGGGCAATGACTGGGCATGTCATTTTCCCTAAACCCGAACTTGGCCCAACAGTTAGAAAGGCATGCGAACACAAATCTATAAGGAGTTTGGCACAATATGTTGGTATGCTACCAAAGTCTCACATTGACTAGAAGTGGGGAGGATCATGAGTATATAAGGATGGACAAATATCTCCATTGGTATGAGGCATTTTGGGGTAAAGCCAAAAGCAAATCCATGAGGGCTTAGGCTCAAATGGGACAATATCATACCATTGTGGAGATATGTGGTGTCCAAGTCCTAACAAGTGGTATCGGAGCTAAGTTCGAAGTTAGCCAAGTGGATGAATCCTCGGAATGCCGAACAAAGGTTGTGGGCCCCAGTAATATCACAATGGGATCCGTGGATGAGCTCGGTTAGATAGGCGATGTGCTCTGGATTTTTCATGGACGTGTCCTAGTCCCAACACGGTGAAGAGGAGTTGACCTGGGATAGAGCAAGCTCTCGAGGCAGGTGGTGCTCCATGTAAGGCGTGTGCTTCCAACGCATTGGAGCGGAGAATCCTGGTTGGTAGAGAGTGGACGGATGGATAATCGTTTGAGCCATGTAAGGCGTGTGCTTCCAACACATTAGAGCGGGGAATCCTGGTTGATAGAGAGTCCTTTGTTCGAGGGGAAGATTGTTGGGTATACGACCAAAGTCCCACATTGACTAGAAGTGGGGAGGATCATGGGTATATAAGGATGGACAAATATCCCCATTGGTATGAGGCCTTTTGGGGTAAAGCCAAAAGCAAATCCATAAAGGCCCAAAGTAGACAATATCATACCATTGTAGAGATATATGGTGTCGAGAGTCCTTACACAATACGCTACCAAAAGACCAAAAACAAATGCTACATTCAAATTCAAATTACAAAATACCGAAAACAAAAAACAGCAAAGACAAATTCCAGACACAAGCTGGAAGAGGATGGAAAATCACATAGATAAGATTTAGTTTAACGTAATATGACTAAGAAATAATTATCACGTAAAAATATATTAAATTGCATTTCACTCCCCATGGTGCGGTTCACGCATGAATTCTTTTGTTTTTCAATAAATTACTTATGGACCACCCAATGAATAAATAATGAATGGGTAGCGATTTCGAGTCATATTCTTTTGTCGATTGTTAATTTGATGGGGCCGTCGTCTCTTAGTTTTATCAATAAAAATATTGTTTAATGTGTGTGAAGATACGTGTCTTAGAATGCTAAAAGATTTTACATTTAACCATTGTTTGTAAAGTTCTGAAAATTTATATTTGTTGAGATTTGTTTGTCTTAAGTTTTTTTTGTCTGGACCACACTAACTTGAAGTTGACTGGATTTTTTTAGTTGGTTTCTGTTCCGGATAGGACACAACCACTTTAATAAGATTTGATTTTAAATAACCTTATTAAAAAAACCATCTTTAATTAATTATACTAATAAAACTTGACTAATTAATTAAACAAATTAATTAAAACTACTCCATGTTTTAAAAAAATATAATTATAAAATATTTCCAAAAGTACACTCTTATAAATATAACAACTCCGCTCTTGCAAACATATAGTTATTACATCTTGAAGCATGAGCAATGAGCAATGTATATTGAAGATAATTTATGTGAACAGATCCTAAGAATTTGATCATCGTTTTTGGACTCCCCTTCCAGAACAGTTCATTGGTCCACCAGTAAGGGTAGTCCTCTTTGTTTGTTGTTACGGTGGTACCTATGCTTTACATGATCCTTGTTGTCATTATACTATTCCTTACCTTTTTCCCAACTTCTTAACCTATGTCTTGCTAGATCCTCCATTTTTATATTACACTTAACCGACAAATAAGAAGAGTCTAACTTCCAAACATATAGTTATTACATCTCATTTATAAGCTTAATTTAATTATTTTTTCATTTTATTTAATTTTAAATAAGAAGAGTCTAACTTCCAAACATATAGTTATTACATCTCATTTATAAGCTTAATTTAATTATTTTTTCATTTTATTTAATTTTAAATAAGTAAAATTTATATATTAACTCATTTTAAATAATAATTTTAAAAAATATTTAATAAATTTGAAATGAAAATCACATTCCAATAATTCAAGTTAAAGAAAGAGGTTTTAAAAGTTAAAAAAATCTAAGTAAATTTAAAAATAAAAAGTATAAAATAGGAATTTGGAATGATTTAAATTGTACGATATTTTGTTTTTATTTGAAACATGGGGTAAGATGAGTCTAAGGTCCCTCTTATATAGATTTATTTATTTTATGATTAATAAAGAATAAGAATTTCTATTCTAGAGGGATTGAAGAAATAATTTCTCTCCTCTCATTCTATTTCACAACTAGACCATTTCAATAAGTACATTTAGATAGAAATATTTGGAATTAATGTTAAGAGGATTTACATTGTAATTTGTCATTTAATGCTTATAAATTTTGTTTTTTTTATAAGAAAAACAATCTAGATACAAATTTCACCTATAATACCCCTATAATACTACAAAAGAAGTTATTCACAGTATGAGGAATGAAGGTAATATCATCTTTTTAAGAGACTTTAATGTTAGAACTCCAACTAACGAGGTCAATATTTTAAGCAATGATTGCAACCCTAATCCTCCATGGCTAGATAAGAACTTAATTTTAGCTAGTAGTGATTTGGAGATCAAAATTTAGCTCAAAAATAAAAGTTCCTAGAATATTTCAAAACTAACATCAAGTCATAGCATTCGTCGTTTTGATTCCAATGACTCTTGCTTCACCTCAATCTAATGTCGTATGACAAAGTTATTATGTTCTAATTGTTTGGCTCAACAATTAAAAAAAATCCAGGGTTGGCTTACTGGGATACTGACTGGGAAGTCGTATTAGTGATGTCAACATGTCTACAAGGTGTGTACAGACCAATCCTAGCTTGCCAAGTGTCAGCCTCGTACAGGGTAGGACGACGCATTTTTATTGGTTGGATTTGTTTGTGGTGGTCCAATGAGAGGATGCCACATGGCCCCACCAGAGGCCACCACGTGGCACCTCATGGTAGGCCAAAAATTTGTTAAGGGCTCAGATAGCCTCAAGCGAGATTGAACCTGCCACCTTCATTGACCAACTCCAACACCTTACCACTGCACTACACTATGTTTCTTACCCTATAGGGCACGGGCAATATATAAAGTTTCAATGGGCACATTTTGGGAGGAGAGGTCGGGTGGTGAGCCCTAGCCCTCGGTCATGTGTTTCTCACCACATAACTTAGCACAAGTTGCAAACAGGCGATGAGAGTTTGGGGTCTGGTCGCGATCATATACACCCTTCACACAACTAGACAGAGGACCAAAGAGAAGAGTTTGAAGGGGACTAGCCCTTGGTCATAGGGTAGTCCATGGAACCTTGGCATAAACAGAGGATAGGCTCAGGGACCAGCCCCTGACCCATGGTCATGCGCACCTTCCATGGTGATATGGATCTTGGGGGGAGGTTATCCGGATCTTGGGGGGAGGCCCCCAAGGTCTAAAAAATTGAAATCTATCTTGGGGGGCAGACCCCTGAGATCTAAAAATTTGAAATGCGAGAAGAAAAAAGGAGACAGCCCAATTAAAAAAACCACAAATATAATTTTAGTAAAACAGATAATAATCGTGAAAGCTACATTGTGGTGGACAAAACTGTCCTTTTACAAAATGTGACTTGTTACTTATATTATTTTTCAGTTACAATACCACGGGTCAATTCCATGGGTGAATGAATACCATGGGTGGATTTCACAATACCAGGGGCAAATACTAGGGGTGGATGTCACTTACAATACCATGGGTGGATTCCACTTACAATACCATGGGTAAATTCCATGGGTGGATGAATACCATGGGTTTTCTCCATTTTCTATTCAAATCACACTGGACCCTGACAAACTCGCCAACAGAGCAAAGGTATGGGGACCAACCCCTAGTCACGAGAACCCCCACAAGACTAAGCGTCGAGGACTTCATGAGCTTGCCAGAGGGGGTGGGCTATAATCCCTAGCCCAGTTCCTATGGAGCCGCATAGAACCTTCGGTAGGAAGGTAGGAGGGCTCTAGTGGCAAGGGTGAGTGGTTATTCCCAGCCCTCGGCCACATTCATTGTGCATAACCAAAGGCTAGAAACTAGGAAGCTAGCACGTCGGGGGTAGACAGTTAATCCCAGCCACTAGCCACATTGAATGGCACGGAATAGATGATGGAGGGGTAACGTGGTGGGGGCCAGCAGTTAGCCCCAGCCACCAGCGACATCACCCTCAATGTGACCAACAACCCGGAGTATTTTGGGCCTAAGCCAATGGGGGTGGGTCGTTGGCCCAACCCTCGACCATATGGGCCATTTGGCCACATTTTAGTGCTCATGGGAGTTCTTGGAAAAACTAACTATCTGACAATTTGCACCTTTGGCAGGCGAAATTGTTGCCTCCCGAGCAGATTTCAAGGCAGAATTGTCACTTTGTTTGCAAGTTTATCTAGATTGTAGGGTGAATAAAAGGAGGAGGGAGAGAGCCATAACTTGATGAGTTTTTGGCCTTTTGGATCTCAAGAATATTTTGGATAGGGGTTGTTGGACATTTTGGATCCAATGAAAGCCTTTGTTTGCTGATTGGAGCACATTTGAAGAGATTTTTTGCAAGTTTGAGTCCATGGGTGTCAGGATCAGTTAGTGTTTTGGAGCAATTATTAAAGGCTTTTGAGCATGGAGAGGTTCTTGTAGGGGTTTTCTAACCTTCAAATGTTAACTGCAACAACTGTGACTTATTTGGTACAACTCATGTTTTTCTTTTCTCATTATGTCTTGTTGAGGAAAGTCTTCTTTCAGTACTTCAATGTGGAATTGTTTTACTTGTTATGCTCATTTTTAGATGGAGTACAGGGTCTTGATGTGAGATACCATTTCTTGTTGATTGTTTCATGACTGAGTGTAGGTTTTCATGCTTTTTAGAGTGAGAGTTATTTGCAGGAGAATGTTTCTTAGAAGGGGAAACTAGCCACTCTTTTTGTCAGCACACTTTATGTACCCTTCATTGTTGAAATCTATGGAGCGGTCTAGCTATGTTAGTAGGCTCGGAGATGTAGCCCACGAGGGGTGAACTCTGTCACCAAATTTTGTGTTGTCTCTCTGCTTGAACGCATTTATGAGTTAAATGATGATATGTTACTTGTTTAAGGTTCACATGTAAAACTAACTCATTAACCTTGAAGAGATCTATAAAACTTGTGTTTGTGTAAGACCCATTTTTACTTGCAAAGCATCAGAGGATGATCCGTTTTTAGGAAGGATAAGTTCTCCTCCAATTTCAGATCAATTGGTATCAAAGCTGGTTCTGACCAAGTTGCAGTAATGGGAAAGAAGATGGAGACTCTCCAAGAGCTAGACAAGATCAATTTGTCTCTTCGAATGGAGAATGTTGAATTGAGAAGAATGCTTGAAATTTTTGAAGCAGAGAAGAGGCATATGTGCCTTCATTTTTAGAAAATTCTTTAGGAACAAGTTGGTGAGAGTCCCACTCCGGTGATAACAAAGGATACCTCCGAAGTGAATCCAATATGTGGGCATGGTCCTAACACTGGTTATGGACCATACGTGGAGAATGATGCATGTGCATTTTTCCAGCCTCTCAAATATTTTCATTATATGCATGTTTATAAAAGTGGATGGCTTGAGTCATCTTCAAATTTGTCATCAACATCTGAAACAGAAAAGATGGGTGGCAAGTCCAAGGAGGTAATGAGAATCTCAAGTTCAAATTCTTCAGTTTATGTTAATAACACATCTTTTGCAGCACTTGAACAACATACTAAAGGCATTGGTATGAAGTTGTTATCTCATATGGGTTATGAAAGAGGAGGCCTCAAAATCAATGGCCTAGGTATCACTAATCCTATCTGTTGGCTCTCCTACATATTTTAACATTTTGAGGATCAAATACAAGCTTGGTCGTATTGTCATGCTCAAAAGAGAACTCGCACCGATCATCTTCCTTCTTCTCCTTCACTCCGCTTACTCTCTCTTAACCCCGCCACCTCTGTTCTTTCCTCCAAATCCCGGCATAAACACTTGTTCGTCCAAGCCCTGAGCGCAAAGCTTAAGCCCCGTAAGTTCGTATTCACGTGACCCTGCACTCCCATAATCCATCACCACCTTTATTCGCATCTGTTGATCTTTGCCACCCCGATCTAATGGATCTTGTCACAGCAACTTACCTGACTGTTGCCTTGCCATCTGATCATCCCCGCTGCGATCGAACGACAGTCGCTCTCCCCGCACCTTCAAACCACTAGGACGATAACACAAGACGAAAAGTGGTTTCTCCCTTTCCCCACCGCCACGCATCACACTCTGAGTGTCACACGCCCTTCCACCTTTACCACCCAACCCCCAATGCTGGTGCGATCAATACTGCCTGCCGCCAAAACCTCCATTCTCACCCGTTAAGCACCGTGCATCTCCGACGCTCGACGACCGTTGGATCTGTCCACTCGAGATCCAACGGCCCGCACTCACTCTGCTTCCATATCTCCTGATACCCACAACGAACCAATCTTCATCGTCTATCCTCTTAATCCGATGGTCAGTCTATCCCCTCTGTCCTGCTCATACACTCGCCACGCCACACACGTCCATGAACCATCCCGTGCACCCAAAGGACGAAGGTGACCAGTTTACCAGTACCCGGTGCATTTGTTCCTCAACGACCGCATTCAACAAACAGTATGGCTGAGGAGGAAAAGGACAGAGCCCGAGCAGGTGAATGCATTTAACAGTTATGGATTTTCGTTCTACATGGCACTCCACCTGCCCGAGAAGGACAACAAAGCACCTGAAAGGACCAGATTCATCTACTGAAGCAAGCAAATTGCACCAGAGACTCCATCAGGTAGTTAAAGCGGTTGGTGGTCAATTATGACCCCTTCATACTTAGAATGGCCGAGCACCTTTGTAATGAAACTCTATATATACCCACAAACAAGATGTAATCAGGGTTGATGGTTGTTGTTTTGATGTAAGGTTCAACTTCTGGAGACTGTAACTACTTTGATACTTGCAGTGTCTCGTCTTCATTTTCAGCTAATACAAGCTTCTTTTGATGTTAATTTCTCACTTTCCATTTCTATTCTGCTCTAGGTTGTGCCTGATATGCAGTTTTCGTGAACTCTTGATGTTAAGCATTAGAGGAGTTGTCATCCTACCTCTGTGTTAAAGTCTTGCATGTATCAGTGAATGTGTTATTCAGGTTTCTTTTCACCTAATGTCAGAGAGCTGTCATCCTGTCTGTACATTAGGGAATTAGATTTGCAGACCTCTTTACTGGTTGCAGCCGGCCATCACATGGTTTTGTGCATCTGCTGGTGTGGTCAGTATTCTCCATATTCACCCAATCCTTAAAGTATGAGTAATTGGTGGTCTAAAGCCTTGTAGTCTGGGGGTGTTCACACATGTCTGGAGTCAAGCAAAGTAGAAGTGGTTATCTGGCTTGAACAAGTATCATTCCTTCCATTCATCCATTTGCAACAATAAGTTGAATTTGTAATGTTCCCGAGCATCTTCGAGTTACAACCTAGGAGAGTTTCTTGGGGTGGTAACATTAATTGGCGTCGTTGCTGGGGAGAGGAGACTGAAGCTCAGCTTCCCTAGGAGAATGACACAGTTCCAGCTTTGATGATAGACAAGTGTGGACACATTTCTAGTTGTAATCATCTATCTGGTGACTCTACTGGAGGACCAACCTAGTGGTGACTCCACATTACAGTTCTGGCTCAGTTTGTGAGGCTTATCCAAAGAAATCCTCAAAAATCACCAGCTGACCCGGTTCCTGACCCTGAGAAGATTGCTAAGCAAAGGAACACATCATAGAAAGGAGCATCAGGATCAGGTAAGCCCAAAAAATCTTATGAACCTCTGCAAGAAAGACTTGTAGCTGAACATGTATAGCCTGAAGATATAGAGCCTAGCATCGTTAGTGAAGAAATACCTTCAGAGATTCATAAAGCTCCTTGTTCATCTAGTTCCCCTTTGGATCTCAGTCCAAAGAAGGCCTCTCATACAGTCCATCATATTCCTTTGTATCTGTCATTTATTTCATTACTTTCTACCATCCAATCTGTCAGTATCTTTCCACCCATCCTAGTCATGGCAGGCCAACGGGCACCTACGAAGATGGAAAGAATAATAGCTGCTAGGTATGGACCCCTGGTCTTGCCCATTCCTTTGAATGACATGCTTGCAAGAGAATATCAGAAATACATTCCTAAGTTCACTGGTACAAAGGGAGTAACAGCTGAATAACACCTTGAATCTTTTTATAATTATGCTGATAGCCTAGATATCAGTGAGGATGATGTGTGGATGAGAGTGTTTGTCCAGAGCCTTGATGGAGAGGCTAGAAATTGGTTCAAAGAATTGACCCCTAGGTCTATAGCAGACATTGAAGCCTTAGATGATGGATTTTTGAAGCATTGGGGAGATAAGAAAGACATGCTATACTATCATACTAAGTTTGGTAACCTGAAGAGGGAAAATGGGGAATCATTGCCTGGTTTTAATAAAAGATTAAATCATATGTATAGTAAAATACCAACTCAAGTAAAGCCAATCCCCACCTCTTCTAAACTCACCTACGCCAATGCTTTTGACTCTGATTTTTTCTTTCTTTTAAGAGAGAGAAGATGTGCCACTCTAGCTGAAATGCAGGATGCCACCCTAGAGGTGGAATCTAATATCATGGCTGCAGAAAAGCTCAAAAGTCATGTTGATAGAAGAAGGTAGAGGGGTGAGGCTTCTTCTTCCTCTGTTTTATCTTTAGAGCCTAAGTTAGACAAAATGACTAAAATGATAGAGTCATTGGCTGCTGAAATATCTAAGCTAAAGATTGGGCAAAGCTCTGGGAAGGCAAGGCTTCCAAATACATTTGCTCCAAGAAATCCAAATCCATTCAGAAGAGAAAATGAACAATTGCAGATCATTCAGAGGGGTAAAGAAGCAAATGAAGAACAAAAGGTTAAGGCTCCTCTTCAAAGTGTAGTCATGGAGGAGGAGCATTTCAAAGAAGAGGATGAAATTCATTGCATGGAAGATAAAGGTAGTGTTTCCTTTTTGACATTGGCTGCATATGAAAAATCATTGCTGCAAGACCAAACCAGTCAAAGGTGGGACAGAGAGGCTACTCTACAGACTGATGAACAACAAAGATACAATCTGAAGTCAAAAGCAAACAATGCCAAGGAGAATCTTGCCCAAAAAGTTGTTGTCCCAACCGAACCACAGGACATCAGATAGAGAAGACTAGAAGTTGATAGAGTCATCCTCAAAGCCCCAGCTCAAGAGGTGAGAGGTCCTAGCAAGTCCCCTTCCCCTTTCAGCTTTGAATCAAAAGTCCAAAAATTAAAAAATATATGTGCCTCTGATATAACTTGCAAAGAGTGAAGTTTTTAGAAAGCCTATTCTTGATGCTCTTGAGCTGAAATCCATACAAGCCCCCACTAACTATGTCAACTTGCAAGATGATAAGCCTGTGGTTGTGCTTAGCCCAATGACTAAACCTTCTAATGATAATTCCCCATCATTCTATGTCACCTTGACCATTCATGACAAAACCCTCCATAACTGCTTGCTAGACACAAGGACCAGCCACAATCTGATGCCTAAAGCTGTCATGGAAGAATTAGGCCTTGATATCACTGGACCATATCATGATTTATTCTCATTTGATTCAAGAAAGGTAAAATTCTTAGGATTAATCAAAGACCTAGCCATTACCCTAACTCAGCTGCCCATGAAGAGCATGATAATGGATATTGTAGTAGCAGATGTCCCTCCCAAGTTTGGCATGCTGCTTTCCAGAGGGTGGATTAAGAGAGTAGGTGGGACACTATAGAATGACTTATTTTATGCCATTGCCCCAGTTTTTGGAGGGGAAAATAGGATATTGTACAGAGAAGCACAGCTGGCCTACATCATCGGTGATGAGAAGAATCCTTCTAATCATCCCATTTATGTTATAGACACCAACTTCGGAGCATGTATCCTCCAAATCAAATAATCCCAGAAGGCCTCAATGCAGATCAAGAAACCAGTGGATCAAACAGAGGAAGAGCAAGGAAGTCAGGTTTGGGAGGTGTTCTTTGATGGAGCATTTTTTAGGGAGACTACAGGAGCAGGGGTGGTGCTGATATCTCCAAAACAAGAAAGCACACATGTGTCTTTTAAGCTAGATTTCCAAGTCACCAACAATATAGCAGAGTATGAGGCTCTAATGTTGGGTCTTAACGTAGCAAAAGATAGATGAATCAGAAGCATAAAGGTGTTTGGAGATGTTGATCTTATCATTCAGCAAGTAAACAAAACATTTCAAGCAAAGCACCCAAGGTTGAAAGCATACCGGGATGAGGTATGGAGACTCAAAGATTCTTTTGATAATTTTTGTATCTCTCATATCCGCAAAGTAAAAAATCAGCTTTCCGATTCCCTTGCTATGTCTGCTAGCATTTTTATTCCCCCCATGCCTCCCAGACTAGTTTATGAAGTTCAAATGAAATATAGACCATCCTTGCCTAACAATGTCCAGCATTGGAAAGTTTTTGAAGATGATGATGAAGTAAATAGGTTTCTGCGAGTCATTGATAAACTCACTAAAATGCAAATTGACCAAGAGAATGAAGCCTTGGAAAAAAGTCCTCAGTCCCAGCTTAGAAACAGAATTGGTAAAGATAGCATTGTCCAATCGCCCAGCAATCAGATACCTAAGGGTCTGGTTCCATTAGAAAAGTTGTTTGACCAGAATGATGTTCCTTATAAGGCTGCCCAAAAAGAAGACCAATATGCAGTCTGTAAGCATAATATAGGGAGTCTAGATCATCCAAGATATATAAATATGTCCACCCATATATCTGCTGCCCAGAGTTCTGAATACTGCAATCTAATGAAGCAATTTGTTGATGTTTTTGCCTAGGAGTATAGTGACCTGAAAACATATGACAAAAAGAACATCCATAATAAAATCCCTTTAGAGAAAGACACCATCCCAGCAGAAGCTGAGACCCATAAATCCCTTGCTCCTTCCCCTGGTTGAAAAGGAAATCAAGAAATTATTGGTTGCCAAAATCATAGTCCCTCTCAGATATTCAAAATGGGTAGCCAATTTGGTTGTGGTGAGGAAGAAAAGTGGAGAAATCAGGCTCTACATTGATTTCAGAAACTTAAACAAATGATCTAAGAAAGACAATTATCCTCTACCTAAGATGGAGCATTTGCTGCAGAAAGTCTCAGGAGCCAAAGTGATGTCTTTCCTGGATGGATTTTCAGGGTATAATCAAGTTTTTGTACATCCAGATGACCAAGAGAAGACTGCATTCATCACTCTTTGGGGCACTTTTATGTATTCCAAGATGCCTTTTGGGCTGATGAATACTAGAGCCACCTTTCAGAGAGCTATGGATATAGCATTTGTGGGAGAGAATGATAAGTTTGTCCTTATCTACCTTGATGATGTAACAGTATACTCCAGCAGCCATCAAGACCATTTGCAACATTTGAAGAAAGTGTTCCTGAAGTGCAGAAGGTTTGGGATTTCAATCAATCTTAAAAATTCACAGTTTGCTTTAGAAGAAGGCAAGTTGTTAGGACATGTGGTTTCTGCTGCAGGTGTCCAGATTGACCCAGAAAGAGTAAGAGCAATATAGAACTTATCTGTTCCAAGATCAAAGAAAGGCATTCAGTCCTTTCTGGGCAAGATAAATTTTGTAAGGAGGTTTATTCCTGATTTTGCAGAACTTGTAAAACGCATTACCTCCATGTTGAAAAAGGGGTTAGAAGTCAAATGGACTGATGTAGCAAGAAGGTCCTTTGAATCCATTAAGAAAGCTATTATGGAAGCTCCCACTTTAATCATCCCAGATTACAGCAAGGAGTTCCATATATTTTCATTTGCCTTAGATGACACCCTTGCAACAGTTTTATTGCAAGCAGATGAAGAAGGTGCAGAGCATCCAGTGACATTTTTCAGCAAGACCTTAAGGGATGCTAAGCTGAAGTATGATATCATTGAAAAATAGGCATATGCTCTTATCAAATCTTTGAAAGCTTTCAGAATTTACATTCTGCATTCTAAGATAATTGCATACGTATCCTCTACTTCAATAAAAGATGTCCTAATGCAGCCTGATGTTGATGGAAGAACGGCTAAATGGATTGAAAAGTTGATTGAATTCAATATAGAACTGAAGCCCACCAAGTTGGTCAGAGGTCAGGGCCTTGCTAGACTAATGGCTGAAGAAAATTGCAGAACGCTGGACATAAATCTCATAAGCACAATTTCATAAAATGGTCAGACGGAAGGAGAAATAGCTGAACCAGGGAAAAATTAGTGATTGGCAGAAAATATAGCTTCTTGTGATTGGTACTTTGTAATATCTCAATTCTTGCTGAAGCTAGAAGTTCCTCTAGGCCTTAGTTCAAGCCAAGCCAAAACTATTAGGCTGAGGGCAGCTAAATATTGCATTCATGAAAATCTGCTCTACTAGAGGGACCCCTCTGGAATTCTTTTGAGGTGTCTGGACAAAGAAAAATCCATTGAAGTCATGTAGCAGTTATGTTCCAGCATATGTGGTGGGCATCATTATTGGAAAACTACAGCCCACAAGATCCTCAAGGCTGGGTACTATTGGCCCACCTTATTTTTTGATGTCTTTTCGTTTGTCAAATCTTGTGACAGGTGCTAAATATTTGAAGGGAAGCAGCAATTGAAGTCCCTGCCCTTAAAACCCATACATGCTAGTGGCCCTTTTCAGCGGTGGAGCTTGGATTTCATTGGAGAAATCAATCCACATTCCAGTGGCTAGCACAGATGGATCTTAGTAGCCATAGACTACTTCACTAAGTGGATTGAAGCAATCCTTTCAAGAAAGGCTGATCATCATGTGGTCATGAGGTTT
This sequence comes from Pinus taeda, assembly GCA_000404065.3. NCBI lineage: Eukaryota > Viridiplantae > Streptophyta > Pinopsida > Pinales > Pinaceae > Pinus > Pinus taeda. The sequence goes on along the minus strand of APFE031147697.1, from coordinate 23,719 downwards.
TTGACAGAGAATATCTTCACCAGAGTTGGTTTTCCACATAAATTAGTCACAGACAATGCACCAGCCTTCAGGGCAAAAGAATTGGTGGACATGTACAATTCAATGGGCATTAAATTGGTTCATTCCACCTCATACTACCCTCAAGGCAATGGCCTAGCAGAGTTTTCCAACAAGAGTCTGATAAGGATAATTAAAAAGTTGTTGGAAGACAACAAAAAGAATTGGGATTCTAAGATCAAATATGCATTGTGGGTTGACCGAGTAACTACCAAGAAATCCATAGGGAATTCTCCTTTCAAGCTGGTATATGGCACTGAAGTTGTATTTCCAATTCAGTTAACCCTCCCTATGGCAAAATTCTTACAAGAAGAGCAGAATGAGGAAGAGGGCATGGCAAAAAGAATCATTGATTTAGCAGAGGTACATCAAATCAGAGAACAGCTAGTAGAAAGGTCTGCAGCACGTCAGAAGAGAATCAAGGAAACCTTTGATAGGAGGACAAAAACAGATAATTTTCAAGTTGGAGACTCGGTTCTTAAGTGGGAGGCATTGAAAGAAAACAAAGGCAGCCATGGGAAGTTTTATGCTTTATGGACAGGGCCTTTTATCATTTCTCAGATCCAAGGGAACAATACTTTCATGCTGCAAAGTATGGAAGGAGAAACAGTTTTTGGTGGCCCAGTTAATGGTCGTTTTTTGAAAGTTTATGTTATTTAAGGTCTTTGGCCTTAGATTTGTAAATATGTTATTTTATCAGTTTTAGTGTAGGCTCAAGTAGACTCCATGCCCAACGGAACACTAGGAAATTTTGCTAATCTGATTTTCACAGGAAAGGCATTGATCTGCAGTTCTTGAGACCTCACATGGAGGATCTCATCACCAGAAGGAGCCAGTGTTAGCTCTGCTACATATTTTGACATTTTGAGGATCAAATACAAGCTTGGCCGTATTGTCATGCTCAAAAGAGAACTCGCACCGGTCATCTTCCTTCTTCTCCTTCACTCCGCTTACTCTCTCTTAACCCCGCCACCTCTGTTTTTTGCTCCAAAACCCAGCATAAACCATTATTCCTCCAAGCCTTGAGCGCAAAGCTTAAGCCCCATAAGTCTGTATTCACATGACCCTGCGCTCCCATAATCCATCACCACCTTTATTCGCATCCATTGATCTTCGCCACACCAATCTAACGGCTCCTGTCACAGTAACTTACGCGACCGTTTCCTTGCCGTCCCCCGTTGAAATCGGATGGCAGTCGCTCTCCCTGAACCTTCAAACTGTTAGGACGATAACACGCGATGAAATGTGGTTTCGCCCTTTCCCCGCCGCCACGCGTCACAATCTGAGTGGTATCACGCGCCCTTGTACCTTTACCGCCCAACCCCTAACACTCGTGCGATTAATACCACTTCCCACCAAAACCTCCATTCCCGTCAGTTAAGCGCCATGCATCTCCGATGCCCGACGACCAATAGATCTATCCATCCGAGATCCAACGGCCCGCACTCACTCCGCTTCCATATCTCCTGATACCCACAACCAAGAAATATTTGCTGTCTATCCTCTTAATCTGACGGCCAGTCTATCTCCTCCATCCTGCTCGTACACTCACCACGCCACACACGTCCATGAACCATCCCATGCACCTGAAGGATGAAGGTGACCATTTTACTAGTACCTAGTGCATTTGTTCCTCAACGACCGCATTCAACAAACAGTATGGCCGAGGAGGAACATGACAGAGCCCGATAAGGTGAATGCATTTAACATTTATGGAATTTCTTTCTACACGGCACTCCACCTGCCCGAGAAGGACAACAAAGCACCTAAAAGGACCAGATTCATCTACTGAAGCAAGCAAATTGCACCAGAGACTCCATTAGGCAGTTAAAGTGGTTGGTGATCAATTATGACCCCTTCACACTTAGAATGGCCAAGTGCCTTTGTATTGAAACTCTATATATACCCATAAACAAGATGTAATCAGAGACTGTAACTACTTTGATAGTTGCAGTGTCTCATCTTCATTTTCAACTAATACAAGCTTCTTTTGTTGTTAATTGCTCACTTTCCATTTCTATTCTGTTATAGGCTGTGCCTGATATGCAGTTTTTCTGAACTCTTGATGTTTAGCATTAAAGGAGCTGTCATCCTACCTCTGTGTTAAAGTCTTGCATGTATCAGTGAATGTGTTATTCAGGTTTCTTTTCACCTAATGCCAGAGAGCTTTCATCCTGTCTGTACATTAGGGAATTATATTTGCAGACCTCTTTACTGGTTGTAGCCGACCATCACATGGTTTTATGCATCTGCTGGTGTGGTCAATATTCTCCATATTCACCCAATCCTTAAACTGTGAGTAATTGGTGGTCTAAAGCCTTGTAGTTTGGGGGTGTTCACGCATGTTTGGAGTCAAGCAAAGTAGAAGTGGTTATCTAGCTTGAACAAGCATCATTCCTTCCATTCATCCATTTGCAACAATAAGTTGAATTTGTAATGTTCCCGAGCATCTCTGAGCTACAACCTAGGAGAGTTTCTTGGGGTGATAACACTATCATGGTAAAAGAGAGACCAAGATATCAAGGATTGGGATATGATCATAGAGAGTTTGGAGAGTGTTCTAAACTATTTGAGGCAAAGAAATCATTAGAGGATGATATGTCACACCAAGATGGTAGTGATAAATTTGTCTCCTAAGGGAGATGAATGCTTCAAATGAATTTGCATGTCATCATCCAATCCACAACATCAAAGTTTTAGCCCAAGGTACAGGTATAAATGCCATGGGAATTTTCAAAATGTTTTAAATTTTGATTATTTGTGGGACATGTAACCTTGCACTTTTTGTGATGCAGTTGACCATTGCGTGGCTAATTATTAGAAACGCAAGGTGATGGTCAAAAGAATGGAACAAATTCTTGGCATCAAGCATGAAGAACCTCCTTCACATTTGAAGACTTCCTTGTCGGTGGGAAAGCAAAAGTACTTGTGTACCCATTGCAACATGCATGGGAATGAAAGATGTTGGAAACTTCTATAAATTCATCCCAAGAAGGAGAAAGAGATTATGAAAACTAATGCAAGGAATGAAATAGGTGGCAAATAGGATATTGTTAGTGCAGAAACAATGTTGTTCTTGCAACATTAAGGAAATGCAAAGAAAAACTTGAAACAACACTTCTACAAGTTAAAACATATTGAACATCAACGTCATTCAACAAAAAGCAACAGAAAAAAGCAGTAAAAGACATGAAAAGTAAAACTTACTTGGAAAAGCTATGCCGACTATGCTGAAGGTTCCTAGATGCATCGGGAATGCCAGAGCTCCAAGATCAAATGTGAAGAATGAGCTCTCAGGCATTGTTTAAATAGATTTGGTGAACTTTAGGGTTTATGACGCGCATGCCACAAATCTAGGTTGACTTTGCATGTAACTCTCGCTGCTAAAAATAGATCCCAAAAATATAGGGATGTTTTTTGCTTTTTCGTTTTTCTTTTTCCGGAAAAATTTTCAGGCATGCAAGGAAGTTTTGTGCAGCTCTGGAGGGAACTGAGCAACAGACCGTCACTAAGTGAAAGTCTTTTGCGTTGTTTCTTGGTTGAGTGGCCCTCACTGGCTAGCCAAATTTGCACAGTTTTCCAGAGCAATATTGTTGGCCTGCTCTGGGCATTTCTGGAGAGCAATGTGAGTTGGCCTGCTCTGCGCATTTCTAGAGAGCAGCGTCAACTGGCCTACTCTACGCAATTTTCCAGGTCAAGGTTTGCTAGCCTACTCTGTGCAATTTTTTAGTGCACAACATCTACTGGGCTGCTCTGCGCAATTCTTGAGGGGAAGACAAACTGCCCTTCAAGATTGTGCAGTTTTTCCCGATAGCACAAAAACTGAATGTGAACCAAGTGTTGGGTCAGCTTGTGGTTGACCAAAAGGATAAGTGAGTGAACATAAGTTGTTAAGAGATAGATGAAATCAAATAAACACAAGTACCTGATCATTGTAGGATAGATGCTATGCTTTCAGGGAGGGAGGCTCCAAAACGAAGCAAAGAAAAAAAATTTGAGGGTGGTTGTGGCCGCTACAACAGGGTCACCCACTAGTGGTGGGTAGCAAGTTGTTAGTCTACTTATGGGTTATTTTTTTTCTATTCATTTCAAACAACCAACCACCCATTTTATGTATGGTCTTACTCATTCCTACCATCTCCCTAGTGAGGAAATGGAGGCTCTTATTATTTCCTTTTGAAAGTACAAGAGTGGTTTGTAGACCTTAGGAAAACCTATCATGAAATATTCAAAAGTTTTATGTTTCTAAAAATGAAGATTTACATAGTGGTAGCAATAGAAATGTAGATTTATATGGAGTTAGCAATTGCTTCAAATGTGAAAAAAAATTAAATGCCTAACAATTGTGTAGGTTGTCTCTGCAATTGTTACTATTGAACATTAACAAATTGTGGGCAAGGATTCAAAACGTAGGCTTGCAATCAAGAGCTCAAATAGAAACAGGAAATCCATACTTTCTCTTTAAGGTGCACAATTTATGGATTTGTAATTTGATGACTATTGAATTAAATGTTTATTTAATGCAATTTAAACAGAATGCCTTATGCAAAATTAATAAGAAAAGGTTGCATACATATTTAATGTTGCAATCTCCATGAGTGCACACTCATGTGGTATAATACTGGAGCAGAAAGAAAGGTTGAAAACCATATAGAAAGAGAGCCCCGTGTTAGAAACTATACCTATCATTGTAAGTATGAGGGTAGACATCCCCAAAAGATATCAAGAATATATTCTAGGTAGACTCTCAATAGGATAAAACATTTTTAATCTACTTGCATAGAATAGTGAGCCTCTCTTGTTCCAGTAGAGAAGGTAACAAACGCCAAGGTGGGAGCAAAGTCATCCCATAGTAAAGAAGCTAAAAATTTCAAAGCTAAGTGGTGACTATGGGTGAGATGAAATCTTTGTCTATAGCCATAATAGCAGCAATAATATCTTGTAGAGATAGATATATTGTTCCTCCTACTATTGAAATATGTATCAAGATTTAGGACAGTTGTTGTAGGTGGACAAAAGTAGTCGCAAGTGTACATGTAAAAAAGTGGTGGAATTTGGAATTTGAGAAATGTAAATGTATTATGAAATTTAACAAAGAAAACTGACACCAAAAACCTTTTTTTTCCAGAGAAAAAAACCCATAATTTATATTAATGAAAATAAAAATTACATTCTATAGACACATGGTGTGCATATGCAATCTTGAAATAAGAAATGTATTCCGCAATCAAATACAAAGAACATAGAACCCATGAAAATGCACCACATTGTTGGACACCTAATCCTCTAGGGGTTGATGTGGAAGCTAAACAATCAAAGGGAGTCCAAGAGACCACTTGGAATATGAATCCAAGGGTCTCACCAATGTACTATGAATGTACATCATGTCAATATTATATGTATTCAATGTTTATCCTTCATAGGGTTGTGTTCGCCATGGTTGAATTTAACATGGTATCAAAGCTGGTACGTTCATAATGTTAAGAAACTTACTGCAAAGAGATAAATTATTATTGAGATTTACCAAGATTTACAGAGAGGAAAAATAAAATAACCAGCAACAATACACATAATATTTATCCAAGAAAAACCCAACCCAATGAGATTTCGTTAGCATTGGCGAAAACCCTGGTCAATTCGGCCAAGTGAGCCTTCACTGCTCACCTCCAAGCCTACATTACAATGAAGTATTCCCATCCTTTTATAACCTTATTTACATGCAATACCATGAACCATAATACCATGGGTACATTATACCATGTACCCAAAACCACCACTATTTAACTAAGTCGGCCTTGACACAAAACCCAAGTCAGTTTTACCTAAAAAATCCCCCCCTTTAACTTGACTTGAGGTTCCTTGACTAAATCCAGCCAAAACATGCTAAGTGAGATAATCCTTACCCCCTTCAATGTTTTTACTCGGGATTTGTTAACCCAGCATCCCCCTATTGCCTAGGTCTAACCCAAACTTTACTGGTAATTACCGAGGGGTACGCATGCCTTACTAGGTCATACAACAATATGCTCATTTACATGCAAATTAAAAATTTCACTCCATTATAATAACTTTTTTTGTTTACCCTTCTTATTGTCTTTGTACATAAACCCATCTACCGAATTACATGGGTCACCAGCCATTGTAACCCCCCGTTATCTAGGCGTTCTTTTTAGGTACATGGTTCATCAATTAATTAATCCATGTGCACATATCCTCCTCATCCACTGAATCTCTCATGACACAATAGTGTGTAGATTTGCTTCATAATCTATGGCTTTTGATCTAGATCTGCAAGCAAAACTTAATTATATCTCTATCTACCAGGCCAATACAAACCCTTGGCAACAACAAATGTCCTTTTGAATCCAACTTAGCTCTGATACCAGTTGTTAAGAAATTTACTGCAGAGAGATAAATTATTCCTGAGATTTACCGAGATTTACATAGAGGAATAATAAAATAACCAGCAACAATACACATAAATATTATACACATAATATTTATCCAAGAAAACCCCAAATTTGGGGAAAAACCCAACCCAATGAGATCTCATTAGCATTGGCCAAAACCCTGTCTAATTCGGCCAAGTGAGCCTTCACTGCTCACCTCCAGGCCTACATTACAATGAATTATTCCCAACCTTTTATACGCTCCATTACATGCAATACCATGGGTACACTATGCCATGTGCTCAAAACCACTACTATTTAACCAAGTCAACCTTAGCTCAAACCCCAAGTCAATTTTACCTAACACATAACCTGCTCAATCTCGTGTAAGCCAATTGTTTTTGTGACCTATGTAAACTTGCGCTTTTCTGTCTAAATGAAGCTTGTGGGTTTGTGAGCATTTGTCATAACAAAGTCATATTGCTCGTTAATCCATGCGCGGGTCATACTGTAAGTTACATTATTTGTCCCTTAGGATTCTCGTTGGTTCTTATGCATTGGAATGTATGTACAATGGTTTAATATGTACAATTCATGAGTGTGGTTTCAATGGTGTATGCGCTCCTGTAAGAGGATATATGTCATATATATAATGCGTCAATGAATTTCTTGCAAACTGGTGATGCATCCCTGTATTTAAGGCTCCTCTTCGTGGCATATATATAATATTATATTTGGGGTCAAAGGTCGTGATCTGTGGCATATATTTGTGTGTAACTCCAACAAATTCTCTCCATGTTCTCTCCATGGTTTAAATTCTATTTTCTCCAATGCATTTTGCAAACAGGTTTTAATATCATAGAAAATGTTCTTGTTGATTTTTAATGTATTATTATCAATAAAGTGTATTAGAGTTTTTAGAAACTCTAATACTTTAATAATTCAAGCCATTTTCTTCACCTTAAAAAAATGATCACAACAACAATTACTCAATGAGGAAAAGCAACACCCACTCGCAGTATAAAGAAACTGCAATATCCTCTCTAAATGTTCACCAAATAACCAATGTGCAACCAACAAGAAAGAATGATTATAATTAATTCACAATCCATTTCATATGACCAGCATATATAACGCAATATGTTCTGACAATTTAAATGACTAAACTTTCCTCCACAAAGAACCCCTTTTAATTGCCAAAACAATCAATGTCTTCTTAAGACCCCAAAATTCAATGCATACTTATGTTAAAAAACATTGCTTTGATAAATTATACACGAACCATACACACTTATGGAGCGGACGAAATATAAAGGAATCCATGCATACAACCAGTGCACCATTACCAACCAAACATCATATATACGCCTTTTAAGAATTGGTTTTCAAAGTGTATCGACTTCTCAACATATATTGTCCATATACAATACAAACCTTTCAAAAACTCATGGACAACGCAACAAAGTTCTCAGCGTATCTCAGAAAGTTTGAATTCTGCCCAATATCCCTCTGAAGTTTGTCTCAATCTATAATATTTCCCACCGGGCAAGACTTGTAGAGCATACTATGGGGGGTGGTTTTTCTGCATTGGTAGACAATCAGTCATTTATTCTTCCCAAACCGCACTGCTCTAGGTCGTTCTTCATCACCCTTTAGCAGTTGAGACAAGCATGCGTTTAGGTGGCCAATGCCATAATTCCTTTCATTCTTTCAGCCACCTACTCTAACACTTTGAAATTTGACTGAAAACTCTGGCGCCCCTCAACGCTGTATTTTTTATATGTTATTCCTTTGCATGCGCTTTTACGGCCTGTCATAGCTCTCAATTGGTTTCCCTTTGCATGTTCATTTTCTTGGAATGAGAACCAACCCCTACTTTGCAAATGACGTGGAGGCATTCCTTCATATTTGTGTTAAGAATGGAGAAGGGAGAGCAAAAGAATGAAATTGGATTCCCCATTCCAACAGACAGAAATTGTGGATGAATCCCTATGAAGACAGAGAAACCAATAGTTTCCCATATACGACCAGGCCAGGAATAGTGCATTGAAGACAAAGATCACTGCCATTAGAAGCATGGACTCAGAGCCAACCTAAAGATCTCCATACACGGAGCTTCGAATTGAAAGCTTGAGATTGACGATTTTGTAGTCCGTTGGATTCGCAGCATTCATTTGTTTTTTCTTGTTTCTCCTTGTTCCTGAGTTTGATCGTTGGGTTTTGCAATTGGAGTTTGTTTCACCAGATGGATTTCGATAGAGCAAGATAAATTCATTGATAGTCTAGTCGAGTATTCCATTTCAACGTTGCTTGAGAGGGCTCTGCGAGTGCTATTCCATTACCAAACTTTTTTAGAAATATTCTTAAAGTGTTATTTGAAAAACTTGAAACAGTGTGAGTTTATGTCTTGTTACATGGGATGTCAGGCCTATTTGGTTCCCTCTTTATACATCTGATGGTCAACAAGTTGTGCAGGAGTGCTATTTGGAAAAGACTGGTGAGATTGAAAGTAATGATCCTATGAGTTATGCTTGGTGAAACTGGACTAACATATATGTTGGTCAGTTTCGAGTCAATGTTGAGAATAAATTGATGTAAATTGATTTCACACATTCCACAGGTGGGCTTTGCTTAGATTTTGTTTCGATTATTCCTAGCAAGCGTCAGAAGGAAGCGATGAAGGCTTTCTGAGTATTATGTTTATAGTATATACCACCCCAGATGCGAGAGGTTTATGTGTGTTAAATTGTTGAGTATTGAATGTGTTTGGAGTGTTGAAGTTTAAATGTGCATCGAATTGGTTTCATATATGTTGGGCCTTATATTTATAAAGAGTTGTGGTTGTTGCTTTGCTTAAAAGAGTCGTTTCATGAAAATCAGCCAGCCATGATCACCAGAGAGACACGAATGACTTGCCATAATCCATAAATAAAAGAACCTTCAATTCAAATCCGATGTTATTCAAAGATCATTTCAATTTGAACGCAGTGGCATTCGAACACATTCGAACTATATATCAGACTTCACAAGAATATTTCTTCTGCATTTTATGTCGCATTAAAGGATGGACTACCCGTCGCTCTATGCAGGTTTGTAGAAGGACATTTTTCTTATGTTTTAAAATTATTCGAATTCTGCATCTTTTTCCTCCGTAGAGATGCCATTTTTTATCATTAAGATTGTTAGGACCACGTATTTTGGTTGCCTATCTTGTATTCATTACAGGTGAAGAGTGGAGTCGCAAGAAAGTTTTTGAAGTCTAAAGAAAAATGGCTCAAATTAACAATTTATTAGATTTATTAAGAAGTCTAATCGTGTCTACTGCGGAAAGCACACTTAAAATCAATAAAGACACTGATTTTAAAGACACTATCGTTGACATTCAAAAATGTATATAAAATGCACAAGAGAAGATAGAATTTTTACAGCTTGAATCTTAGCATCAACAAGAAGAATTATAGCAATGGAGTCATCATTTTGAACCTATTTTTGTTCAAAACATTGAACTAGACTCCCATAAGCAACAAGTTGATTTAGATCCATTAACCAATGAAGCAACATAAATATTGCATGCCGCCGAAATTCTGCTTGCACTTCCCAAGAAAATCATCAGACCTTGGGAAGAGCCTGCACAGAACATGTATTGGATATGATAAGGAGGCATCCTTTCATATTCCAGATTACTCAAAGTCCATTTAGTGTCAGAGTGTTGGATTCCTTCATGATAGTACACCTTCAAATGTTCCAGTTTCTGCTCATCTTCCACAACAACAACAACATAATGTTAAATGCCAACACTGTGACAGAGTTGGCCATGTGAAAGATCCTGATCTTCATCTGTGCAAAAATTGTGGTCATCATACTCCTTCTTTAGGCAGATGTTTCAAAAACAAGCCTCCTTCAAGAACAAAGATTCATCTTAGATGGATCGATTCTTGGCAATGGACTTCAACAGCCAAGAAGATATTTCAGTCTTATGTCAGAATTTCTTCTGGAATATTAAAAAGTCTTGCAGTTCAGTTTTCTCCATATTCTCACCTTGTATCTGACACGGGGGGAAGTGATGGTCAACTACAAGCTTCAAAGCAACATCAAGCAAGCCTGAGACACAACCTGCCACACCAAATTCAAAGTTGTAGCCAGAGACAAAGATGCCCTTGAGCATGCCTTCTGTTGGTGGTTAGCTGTAAACCATCTATGTGGAGTTGAGACCTCCCTTCGAAGAATTGGGAACACTTCCTCTAGCAGAAAACTTCACCTTCTGGCCAGTTATGGAAGAGTTCCAAGAATTGCATTAAGCATTCCAGAGTTGGTGGTCATCCTTAAACCACCATAGATTGAGACCTCCCTTTTCAAGTTGAGGTTCTCCCTTGTTATGCAGGTTGCAGAGTTTACTTTTCTAGGTTGAAGGTCTCCCTCTCATAGCATTAGGATCACTTCCTCTAGAAGAAGACTTCAACTTCTTGCAAGACTTGGAAGAGTTGGAGGAACTGCACTAAGCATTCCAATGTTTGTGGTCATCATTAAACCACCACCTTGTGCCAACATTTCACATAGCACATTCAACCTAGTGTTGCCATGCATGTTTGCACATTTTATAGCTCTCTTCTTGGACTCATACATACCCCTTCAGATTAAGGGGGGGATGTTGGCCACCTAATCCTCTAGGGATTGGTGTGGAAGTTGAACAGTCAAAGGGAGTCCAAGATACTACTAGGAATATGAATCCAAGGGTCACACCAATGTACTATAAATGTATATCATGTCAAAATATATGTATTCAATGTTTATCCTTCCCAGGGTTGTGTACTCCATGGTTGACTTAAACACACATGAAGCCCTAAATAGGTAGTCATAACATACAAAAGCCTGTCAAAAGTACCAGCAAAAAAACCATAAATCCTAGCATCAACCAAGTTGGCCAAAGTGCTAACACTAAGGACTAGGCACATGCCACCGTGTTAACCCCAAAATCAAAACAACAAGGTAGACAACAATGAATTGACCCATATTGCGGAGAGAGGAAAAAATCTGTTGCAAGAGAAGAAAAGAGAAAAAGGAAAGCAGGGAATAGGCGACATTGAGAGCTCCAAAGAGTGGCCTAGATCCAGGCTATAAAAAAGAGGAAGAAAATGAGCCACGTCGCTCAACAAGAAATCCCATGTCACCATGCAAAGATCTATGAATACTCCCTTAGGAGAAATAAAGGATGGCGATGAGTGTGTTGAAAGCGGTGCAAAAGAAAGTTGTGACAATGGTGACACTAGCAAGAAGGAACAACAAGAAAGTTGAAGATCGCCCACTGTAGACAAAACCCACCAAAACAAGTTGTCCATGAGGAAGCAACCAACTCAAGAGGAAGAGGTGTGAGAAAGAGTGATGAGACTTTTGCCCCTCAATCCAACCCAGCCTAAACTTGATAAATAATGCAATGATATCCATGAGCCAGTAATAGAACCTGCAAAAGATAAGAGTCGCGAAGGAAAATACAGAGAGACATGAAATAGGGTTGGAGCAACTAAGGTTAGCTACCCGACCTTTTGACACCGTAAACATTAAATGTTGTTGGACTAATGTCAGCTCCAAACTAACATTAATAGAAATTTCAATGAAATTCAAAACTTATTATCCTAAGTTATACATCTTTGCCCACAATAAGACTTCAAAACATAACCTTTGGATAATAATAATAAAAAATTATAAAATGTTTTTGTTAAAAATTTGGATACATTGGTTGGTCAACCTATTCCCTAGGGAAGGACAAATAAGTGTTTTAAATATTATATTAATTATACAATACAAATTTTATAAATAAATTTTAAGTCCAAATTTAAATATATTTTTGTTTTTAAAAATGTGGATAAGTGTGCGTTTTCAAAATTTTAATTTCATTGTCCGCAAGGGTAGCTCAAGTGGCAATGGCCGTGGAATGAAGTCTCACCGAACAGGAGATCTTGGGTCCGATTCTTATGCTACCCTGCCCGAAAATGGGGTGAATAACGAACATGTAAAAACTCGAAAATGAGAGGCTCCTACCAAGCTTACAAAAAAAAAAAAAAATCATTATTAAGAATGATTAAATGGATAGTAAGAATTTAATCTTTGCTTAATATTTCAAAATACTCTTAGTAGTATGCACAAATAACAAGTTGAGGTTTCATAGTTATGTCATTTTTTTCTTTTTAATTAATTAAAACAAAATGTATGTAAACAAGTGTGATATTAAACTAATTATGGTGTTTTTGGGTATGTGGTATTGATAAGACATGGTATTAGCCTATGTAATAAAGCGGTAAAATGGGGTGAATCTCCATGGTTAAGAATCTTGTTACATGGTTTTTTAAATATATATATGTTTAACTTATATATTAATTTTTTTATAATTAATAATAATATTAATTTAAAATAAATTTTTAATTTTGGCAATGTGAGAGGCATCATGAATTGAGTGTCTTGATGTTTATAGTAAATTGATGCCTATGGACATTTACAAACCATATAATTTATATGGTTATGCTATTATAAATTTAATGGTTGGTAAAGGAAAAGTATCAAAACATGTATCTTGTGATACATCTCAAATTGTCAACATTTAAAAAAACAAAATTAACATTAAAAAAAATAATTAAATTAAAATTTTATTTGGGTTTAATATGGAATTTATGGTTTTTAGATAATACTTCATAACAAAATCAATCAATTACCAATTGAGTTGCTTAATATGCTAAAATAAAAGTTTATTTTAATCATTATTATTATCATTATTATTTTAAAATAAAATAGAAATTCATAAAGATATTATTAAAAAATGAGCATTTTACAGAAAGAAAAATATATTTTATATTATAATTTCTCTTTAATAATTTCTCCCATCTTGTTTCAGGATTATAATTGGTATCATAGGATAGAGGATAATAGGATAACAATTGTTGATACTAGATGAATTATATTGTGAAATACCTATGTAAATGTATTTTTTTCTATATATAAAAAGATTCTTATATTGTGAAATAATTATGTAAATGTACTTTCTTTTCCATATAAAAAAAGAAAAATACATTTGCTTTCAACTCGAAAAACATCATAGCCATGGTGCTTTAAATGAGAGTTAGTATTTACATAAGGTGATATCGAACCTGGAGAAGGAGCACACAACGAACAGCTAGGGTTTTAGGCAGCAACAGAGGTTTTTCCATGGAAAATCGCAAGGGAGGGAGCTCCACTCCCTCCTACAAGGAAGTTGTGGCCAATAAAGGCAAGAAAGTTCTAGAGAGAGGCAGAGAAACTGCTGAAGAAGGAAGAAGAAACATGGAAGAAGACATAGAAGGTACCAAAATGAAGGAGAATAACAGCAATAAAGACAAGGAGGAAGATGACAAAAAACATGGAACAAAAGACAAAAGACAAAAGGGATCTTGTAAACACAAAGTTGAAATCACACCCAGAGTGGTATTAAATAATTAAACGTTGCAAGAGCACAGGGATAACATGTGCACCTATGTAATAATCTATAAATTCATGGGATTATGGCGCACGGAAAAAGCTTTGCAAACATGGATCAAATACCACTAGAAACCCAAGGGGAGCATTGATCTACATCTTGGGTCAAAGGGTTTCTTTACGGTGGTGTTCACAAACATTGAAGATAAAGACAGAGTGTTTGAAGGAGGGCCCTACTTCTATGTAGCAACAGGTCTTCATATGCGGCCATGGAAGATGAACTTTGTACTGGAGCGGGAAACTTTTACTTCGGTCCCGGTCTAGGTAAGACTTTATTCTCTACCTCTTGATTACTGGCAAACTGAATCGTTAGCTGCCATAGGCAATAAATTAGGTAGATTTGTTAAAGCTTCTGAAGCCACAAGAAGAGGAAAATACACCTCTTTTGCAAAGATTTTTGTGGAGATGGATTTATCTGGAGCTCTTCTGGATGAGGTAATCCTGGAAGTACATGACGAAGATTGGGTACAAGCAGTAGACTACAAGCATATTCCGTTCAGATGTCGAAGATGCCATGAACATGGGCACCTTCTTAGAGATTTCCCTCTCATTAAAGCAGACAACAAGAGAAAAACTAACACAATGAAAGACACTGATAGTTTTCACAAAGTGTTACACAAAGGAAAAGGTGGAAAAAAGGGCTGAAACAACAAAAAAAGGAAGGACAACAGGTTAGTCAAGACTAGTTCCAAGTTCTTGAGGAGAACAAAGAATTAATAACAGAAGATCAAGCAAGGGGAAGAAGTTCTGAGGAGAAGGAGAAAGAATAAAACAAGGAACAAACACGAGAAAATGATAAACAAAAAGAGATCATGATGAGTGATACAGAGACGAAGATGGATCAGGAAGTGACTCAAGTGAGATGGATCTAGAGAACCATGAGCTTTAGGAGATTCTTGACAGAGAACACCTAGATCTAGAGGGGTTCTTAAATCAGGGAACAACCGAAGGGGTAGAATCGGTACCCCAAGAAGAGTTTAATAGAATACAGCAACTGTATTTATGGAGAACTCAGGCTAAGGGTTTGGAGGGGTAAAAAAACATTGGTAGATAGAGCAATGAAGGAGTAAAAACGATAAAAACGACTCCGAGATTAGCACCTAGAAACCCAGGAAAGAAAAGAGGCAGGAAAAAACAGAACAAGCTACTGATGGAATGTGGAAAACTCATGATAGACTCAGGTAAGATGAAAGATCTAGCCAGTTATTCCTTTACTAATCTTTAAATATGAAGTTTACATCTTGGAATATTAGAGGTCTAGGCAGTAAAAGGAAACAGAGAATGCTTAGCAATAGAGTGAAACATGAGGCTCCTGATATAATTTTTATCCAGGAAATGAAGTGTTCCATCCAAAAATTAAGACAAATTCATAGCAAATGGCTCAGTAGATTTGAGTTTCTAGAAGTTAAGGGAGAGAATTCAGCAGGAGGTATTCTCTCTCTCTGGAATCCCCAAAGAATAGGTATAATAGATGTTGAGGCATTCAGGAATTATTTATCAATGGTCATTCAGCTTGTTGGAAATAGGGAAACCTATCTTGTCACGAATGTTTATCGTCCTCAAAGGATAGATGAAAAACTCTGGTTCATAGAATCCCTTGTGGATCTCAGGGATAGACATGCAGGGATACCTTGGATTATGGGAGGGGAATTTAATATGATTAAATCTCTTTCAGAGAAAAAAGGAGGAACCAGAGCTCTAAATAAAGACTTTTTGGCCTTTCAAACCTTTACAGATAACATGAAGCTAGTGGATATGGAGGCAAACAATGGCTGCTTTACATGGAATAATAAAAGAGGAGGAGAGTCTCAAGTAGCCTCTAAGTTAGACGGATTCATAATTTCGGAGGACCTTATGCTAATAGATAAGGAAATAATAACAAGGGTTCTTCCCTTTGGAGGCTCAGATCACTGGCCGGTTCAAATGGAGATTCAGGGCATAGGGACCCCTTAGAATAGGCCTTTCAGATTTGAGAATATATGGCTCTCACACCCAGAATTTATGAGCAATAGTGAAAAATAGTGGGCAGAAGCTTTGCAGATTTAAGGAACAAGAATGTTCCTTCTGCACAAAAGATTAAAGAACATCAAGATGAGACTAAAAGAGTACAAAAAGAATGGTTTTGGCAACATTTTTGTTCGAAAGAAATCTGTTGAAAACAAAATGCAGGAACTCAACCAAGTCATGATCAAGGAAGGCTTTGACAAAGATAAAAAAGATCAAGTCAAGAAACATCATCAAGAATGGGATAACCTGTGTAAACAAGAGGAAATATTTTGGAGACAGAAATCCAGAATTCAATGGCTAAAAGAAGGAGAATGCAATACCAAATTTTTCCTCAGATCTACTATGGCCAACAGAGCTCACAACAGGATCTCTTCGATCAAGAATGAGAATGGGCAGATTCAGCAATCAAACGAGGACATAGAAGCTGTGTTGGTCCAGCACTTTCGGAGCATATCTCAGGAAAACAACATAGAAAGAGAACATTACATAAGGGACTTGACCAGTCATATTCCTAAGTTGGTGTCTAGAGAGGACAATTACAACCTTAACAGATCAGTGACTGAAAAGGAGGTCAATGAGGTCCTCAAAGAAATGCAAAATGGAAAAGCACCAGGCCCAGATGGCTTCAATGTTGATTTCTTTAAAGCCTGCTAGAATATTGTCAAATGGGATATTTTGAGCGTTGTTGAGGATTCCAGGATGAACAAAACTATCCTAAAGGTGTTCAATACCTCCTTCATCTCCTTGATTCCCAAACAGAACAATGCTCAAACACCAGAAAGGTATAGACCCATTTCTTTATGTAATGTGGTCTATAAGATAAGATCCAAGGTAGTGGCCAGCCGACTCAAACCATTGCTTCCCTCTCTGATATCGGGGGAACATACCGGATATGTAGAAGGCAAACAGATTCTAGACAACATCATTCAAGCTCATGAGGTGGTTCACTCCTTAACTAGCAAGAGGAAAGCTGGTATGATCATGCAACTGGACATAGCCAAAGCATATGACAAAGTGAACTGGGCTTACATAAGAAAATTACTTATTGTGTTTGGTTTTGATCATAACTGGGTCAGATGGATCATGGCCCTCGTAACTTCTTCTAGCTTCTCAATTCTGGTTAATGGCTCTCCCTCTGAGATCTTTCTTCCTTCAAGAGGCCTCAGACAGGGAGATCCACTCTCACCCTTTCTCTTCATCCTCATGATGGAAGGACTTGGTCGATCTATCAAGCATGCTAGAGTAACGGGAAAAATCCAGGGACTTCAACTAACATAGAATGGACAAGTTTTGACTCATCAACAATTTTTAGACGACACCTTGTTACAAGGTATCCCCACAATCAAGGAAGCTTTAGTGTACAAACAAATTCTACATGAATTTTCCATGGCTACAGGTATGGAAGTTAATCTTTCCAAATCAAAAATATTTTTCTTTAATACCAATATTGCTATTCAGAGAAACATCTCCAGAATTCTAAGCTTTCAAAGAGATTCCCTTCCTTCCAAGTATTTAGGAGTGCCTCTAACTGCAAAACCTTTGCATAAGAGCATTTGGGAACCGTTGATCCATAAAAGGCAGGATAAAGTCAGGAAATTGTTATGCTCTTAACCTGCAAAATGATACCCAAATACAGAATATGCGAAGAAAAGATACCCAAAACACAGAATAGCAAAGATTTTATTATTCAGAGAGAAATGTTCACTTGCATCTTCGAGGGGGCAACCTCCAATAGAGCAGAGCTCGATTACAAAACAAGACACGATGCTCCTCGCAAGGAGTCTCTATCCTATATATATGAATCATACATGCAATACCACGGGCCAATACCATGGGTTTTATTAATACCATCTATCTAATACTACGGACCATTTGCAACTCACTGTGGTCCCATCATTAATTGCGGGTTAACCACTTACAAATATTAATATGGGCTTTATTGACTCTTGACTATGACGTGATCCCATGACATAAATAAGGGGGTTAGGGTGGGACCCTAACATGCCCTCCCCCTTAAGACTAGCCTTGTCCTCAAGGCTGAAGCTGCAGAAACTGCTGCAGAATAGTGGCCGGCTCCCAAGTTGCATCTTCTGGAGAGGTGTCTTTCCATTTGACGAGGAATTCCTTAATCATGCGGCCGCGCAGTTGCTTGACTCGTGTGTCGAGGACCTGTTCTGGTTGAAGCCAGATGGATCCTTCTTCGTCTAATTCCGAGAGACTAGTCTGAATTCTGCAATTGTTCCCAATCACTTTCTTGAGGCACGATACATGGAAAACTGGATGGATTTTTGCAGTAGGTGGCAAAGACAACTTGTAATCCACTTCTCCAATGCGTTGAATTACTTGGTATGGTCCGTAGAATTTTGGAGAGAGCTTTTGACAACCCTTGTCTTTGAGTGATGTTTGCTTATATGGTTGCAACCTCAAAAAGACCTGATCCCCTTCTGGAAATTGGCGCTCTGAACGATGCTGGTCGACCTGTTGCTTCATGCGGTTCTAAGCTTGATGAAGATTATCGCTAAGATGGGTGAGCATGGTTGCGCGGTGTTGTAGGAGTTGATCCACTGCTTGTACTTTGGAGCACCCCTTGAGATAAGAAGTAGGGGAAGGCAGAAGTTGACCATATACTGCTTCATAGGGGGTCATTTTGGTGGTGGCATGATAGTTGGTGTTATACCACCATTCCGCCAGAGGTAACCACTGTACCAAAGGTGTTGCTTTTCTGAAGTGAAACACCTAAGGTAGGTTTCTAGACATTTGTTGACGGCTTCGGTTTGACCATCTGTTTGCGGATGATATGAAGTACTGATTTTGAGTTGAGTGCCTTGTATTCTGAAGAGCTCCTGCCAAAAATTACTGGTGAATATTGGGTCGCGGTCGGACACAATAGAAGTGGGCATGCCATGCAATTTGAAGATCTGATCCATGAAAGTTTGGGCAACCAACGTTGGTGTAAATGGTTGGGGTAGGGAGCAGAAATGAGCATACTTTGACAGTCGGTCCACAACCACCATGATGACTGACTTGTTCCCCGACTTTGGAAGACCTGTAATGAAATCCATGGATACCTCCGTCCAAATTGACGCCGGAATGGGCAATGGTTGTAATGTGCCTGGTGTGTTGACTGTTTCCCCTTTGTGGCGTTGACAGACGTCACATTCTGCTACGAAAGTAAGGATGTCCTGTTTCATACCGGTCCAAAAGAATGATCTTCTAGTGCAAGCATACGTCTTCTGAAAGCCCGAATGTCCTGCAATGGGCGATGAGTGAAATTCTGCCAAAATGCGGCTTTTGAGGTTGGATGTTGGTGATATAGCGACTCTGTCCTTGTAGCGAAGAATATCATCCTGCCATGAGTAGCCCTTGCTGGAATGAGGATCTTCCTGCAATTGAGAAATAAGTTGGGAGAGCCCTGGATGTGAAAACCATTCCCTGCGAGCCTCTTCAATCCATTCAGGAATTGGGAGGGAAATTGCGAGCAGAGTACTTTCCTCCTCAAAGCGACAATGCATCTGCTACCCGGTTGTCTTTCCCTTTCTTGTAAATGATCTCATAATCATATCCCAACATTTTGGCGAGCCACTTGTTTTGTTGTGGGGAAGATAGGCGCCGCTCCAGAAAATATTTAAGACTGTGATGATCTGTGCGGATTTGGAAACGTCGACCCAACAAGTAAGGTCGCCAGGTCTCTACTGCATGTAAGATGGCCATCATTTCCTTCTCGTAGGTAGATTGGCCAGATTCCTCCCACTTAGTTGTTGGCTGGTGAAGGCCAATGGTCGCCCTTCCTGCATTAAAACCGCTCCAATACATGTTCCCGATGCATCACATTCAATGACAAATGATTTGGTG
>APFE031147690.1:382845-404195 GCA_000404065.3 Pinus taeda | reverse complement strand
CTCTCAATGAATAGGCCATCTCCAGATCAAAACCATCAGGGAACTTAAGAAGTGCTGACTTTCTAGATGGCCTCAAATTATCAGGAATAGCATTATACACCGTATTGAACCTGATTATGTAATCTTGAACAGACTCATCCGGATTACGTTTGAGATTGTTGTATTCGGCATTGATTTGTAGCGGGTCCTTTCTTATTTCCCAACGGTCCAAAAACTGCCTTTGCAATACATCTAAGGAAGTAATGCTTCCGGCTGCCAATCCTCTGAACCATTTTCTAACTTCTCTGACAAATGTTTGTACGAACAACCGCATGGTGACATCTTCTTCATCTAACTCATATAAATCAAAGAATGTGGTCATCTTGTCAACATGTTGCTGAGCGGTAATACTTTGAGGAGTGGCATCGAACATGGGGATTTTACTTTGATAATCAGCTGGCATATCATGCAGATTTGCAGGCAAAACCAGTGGGACAAAACGGGCAGCCATTGCTCTTGGAGGGGGAGTAGGATGGGTATGAGGAGGAGGAGGTGTGATAGCAGGGATTATAATAACACGAGGTGGAGTTTCAGGAGTTGTGGGAGTCGGAGGAGTAGGAGAAGTGGGAGGAGAACCGACTGTGGATTCAGGATAGGTGATTATAGGCGAGACTGAAGCAAATGGAGGAAAAGATACTTCGTGAGCCGTGATCATAGATCCAATGTGATCAGAGATATTCTCAACAAAATCAGTGAGGGTAGTAGCTTGAATACGTGTCTGGAGATGTCTTAAGATAAATTTTCAACCAATTTGTTATGTCTCTCAAACTCAATAGCAGTAGCAAAATCAGGGTCGGGAACTAGAGAATCAAGTGCACTTTCAGATTTGGTTTTGAACAAGGACAACTCAAAACTTTCGTCAAAGTCTAGATCTTTGAAATACTTGATAATAGCTGGAGATGAATGAGATTTGAAAATAAATCTAGGATCAGTAGCCAGCTTGTTTTTCTCAAGAAGACTAGGAAAGAAAAACTTTTCAGCCTATGAAAACTCTCAACCTATCATCCACGGCTCAGAGTTAACAATTATACTGGGATAAAAGTACCAATGAAGTGCTACTTTCACAAGCTCACGGAGATCGACTGAAGCAGCGTTTATCTACTAACGCTGATGTAAAACAAGAGTTTGTTCAAGGGATACCTGGCGTATCTTCAGACTCCGTCTAAGACTTATGAAATAACACATCAATGAGCAAACGTAAGTTTGTTCTCCCCAGTATGGTCGCCAGTATGTTAGCATTTGACATTTCACCTTAGGCTGAGAAAGGTAAATCTCAAAGCTACATCAAACCATTCAGCCTCGTAGCTAGCCCTACGGGGCAGGAGAAGGCTCTCTCCGGTCTCTCTCGGAAAATCTTCAATTAGGGAGATGACCAGCAAAGTATCACTGATATTAGGCTAGTAAACTGATAAAAGAGGTTGATTTTGGGGTTTTTGGGTTTTTGGTGGCAAATTGAGGAGAGGGCACTTTTGGCTTCGGGGATGGGACACAGTTTCTGCAGGGGAGTCTTTGGGGCGAGGTAGGAGACCGTGCTGATGTCTTTGACTGAAGTGAATGGTTAGGAATGATAGAGAGAAGGCTAAAGAGAGAAAACAATGAATTTGAATTCTCTTTAGACAGTAGAAAACATTAAAATTAAATAAATTTAAAAGCAGAGCAAGGCAAGCATGAATTCTTACTTTATCACTTCATTTGTTTAATATGCAGAAGTATAGAAGGAAAATGAAACACATAAAAAAGTTTACAAATACTGAAGAAACACACCATCAACACATGAGTCCACAAGAATCCCAAAGATGACTGCAAAACCCTGGTCTTCCTTGCCAAAAATTGTTGAGATACAAGAGATAATACAATGAGCTACTGCTCTCTCAAGAGTCCAACCATGAAAATGAGTATGAAAGTACATAATATAGATGATCTAACCTCTTTCCCTGCCTCTAGGAGTCGAGCTCACTATCCTAGGATCAGTTTGAACAACTTCTAAACTAAGCACTACAAAATAGGCAATCAAAACAACTTGCCTCTATAAACTTGGAAATCAGTTCATGCATTCAATTTTTACCCTTTACATGAATGAATCTTTTAGAAGTGTTAAACAAGAGTAAAAGTGTCTTATATTTTCCATAATTACATCAAAGATAATCATCTTTCACCCCAAAAAGTCAAACTGGAGCCAAACTGCATTTTCTGGGTTGAACTGGTCAAATCCGGCAAACTTTCCTCAACGGGTCGCACACCTTTTCTCAACGGGTCTCACACTTTGCAGCTCTGTTTGGAGGCCTTCCCGGTATCAGAATTGGGTGCAGGATAGCTCGTTGGAAAGGTATGCAAGTCTAATTTCCAACCCAACTGGAATTTTTGAATTTGGAGGTCATTTGCCCAGTCAAAAATCAATTCTCCCAAGACTGCTTCTGCAACTCAAAAAAGGGGCAGAAAGTCAAATTGTCATGCATTTTGACCTTTTGGAGGCCCAAAACTTGATGAAATTTCTTAATAATGGATGAGAAAGTGTAACTTTTCATGAAAAATCCAAAAATGCTGAGTTTTTGCAAAACGAAGCTATGATGACAAAGGGTCTCACCGGGGGTGAGACCCGTTGAGAAGCCAAAACCTGTAAATTTCCAAAAAATTCCAAAATTACCCAAAATTCTCAAAAAAAATTGGGATTTGTACTGTAGTTGATGCTAGTGAGTGCCATGATCTTTGAGGGATTCCTCCGCCAAGATACGGAGTGGATTGGTCCTTTTCTTCCGCCTAAGAGCCTCGGACAACCTCCTTTAGAATATTTTCATTATGGCCTTGCATACATTCATCCGCGCCCAATAATGATTTTTCATGTTTCTTAGCAACTTGTTATTTTGATTGGACTTAGCTAACATCCTTTTCAAATGAGCATTATCCCAAATAAGCATAGATTCTCGATCTATGGGTCTCAAGTCACCGGGTCTCTTGCGAGCCAATTCCCGGTCTTCACGAATCTTTTGCAGCTCATATAACTTGTGCTCATCCTCCAGTTGTTTGTTTCGCTGCTCTAAATAATTAATAATCCATTTTGCCATCAATAATTTTGTTTGCAGCGACTGAATCTCGGTGCTTTGCTCTCGGATGATATCCTTGAGCTCTATGCTAGGAGAACCAACGTCAAGATCAATAACTGGATCGCCTGACAATCTCTCCTCGATCATGGGCTGCTTGCCCCTCTCTGGTACCTGTGCTGGTGAAGAAAGCGAGGCCCCTTCCACCTGATGTGGAGATAACACTCGCTATGATGACGATGAAGGCGAGACCCCTTCCACCTGTTGTGGAGATAGTACTCGCCTGGCTGCTGCAAATAAGGCCCTTGGGCCTTTCTGATAAGTGACCAAAGGAGTGGAGCTAACATGTCGGGTGACGGGAGCATCAGGCTATTGAGATGGTCCTCCCTCCTCATGAATGGCCTCCTGATGTGGCTGATGTGCCACTTTGAAAAACTCACGGGAGATGAACTCGTCCCATGAAATGCCCTGCTGAGTCAATTGATGTGAGACTATGAGCTGAATCAAACCATAATGGTATAGGCTCCTGTACTGCTGAGCCGGGGTCTTCTTCTGCAACATGGGCACCATCCTCTGAATGTTCTGAAATAAGAAGATCGGGATGTTCATCATCCTCACTCGGGTGAAATGCATCAAAAGGCGAATATGATAGGAGTACACCTGTGAAAATCTGCCCTCACAGGTAAAATAATGCATAATAAGCCTCATGATGGGAGCATACTCGCTCCGGAGAAATCTAAATGGGAAAACACCTGTCAAAAGTCCCACAAATGATGGCCGGACATAGGGCCCAAAGTGAACAAAATCTAGCAATCTGCATTTAGGCCACACCTCACCCACATTTGGTATCCCTGTAGCCTGTGAGATCACCTCAGGAGTCAATGTGAAGTTCACCCCTGCTAGAGTGACATGTCCATCATGGAGGTGCAAGACAAACAAGCGGGCCAACTCTCTATGATGTTGAATCTGAGAAATTCTCACACAGAAATCATAACAAGACATATACTGAAAACAACTCACTGCCATGGGGCAGGCCTGTAATTCTGCCAGAGAGGTGGGCTCCTCTCTCTTATGATGTCCACCCTTACGAGGCCTCCTCTCCTCTGTAGATGATGAATGGTCATCACTTTGGTCATAAGTCTCGGCTTCTGACATGGTTTTTGGAGCAAAGTGGACAAACTGAAAGACAAATGGAACTGTTGTCTCTGCCTGCAAAAATGCTGAACTCTATGTTGTTTCAAGGGAAAAAACATGAGGGGAATGTTAGGGGAGGGAATTTCTTAATAAGAAATGGGAAAATATGAAAATAACAGGGAATTTCAAGGGAGATTTAGCAAATGATCATGCTTATAGGGACACATATTTGTAAATGGGAAATCATTTGCAAAGATTATTGCATATGGAAAGACATGCATGGAAATGAACATTGGAATATATGTACATGTTTAATAGGGAAATAGGGAAGTCATGCACAAAACATGCTGACATATTTACCAACATTTTTGTTATTTACACATGCATATGGTAGAGGGGAATTAGGGTTTTCATTTTTGTGTTTTGATGCTTTGGGAGAGGGGTAGGGTTTTCATTTTTAGTGATTTAGGGATGGGAAGGGGATTTTTATTTCATTTATAAAATGATCATGGGGAAACGAAATGTACATATGAGTGTGGGAAAAAGGGAAGGGAAGGAAACCAACTAAAGGGAAAAACAGCTTGAAACACCATAAACCCTAGCACAGTTTGCTCATTAATATTGCAGCCATATAAGTCCATTCATTTGCAATATTTGAGGTTAAAATCCTAGCATGAGGGCTTACATCCATCACCAACCACAAAAATGATGTGTAAAGAGCCTACCTTGAACAAATTTGATGACTTGGAGGAAGATTAGGCAATTTTTTGAAGTTTGCAGCAAGACAGCTCAACGGGTCTTGCAAGCCTCTCAACGGGTCGCAAACTGCCCAACGGGTCACGCCTGTTAAATTTCTGAACTGTGGAGGGGTGCTGGACGGGTCTCGCACCGCCCAACGAGTCGCACAGACCTCTCAACGGGTCTCGCACTGCTCTGCTGCCCGAAATCACTGTAATTCCGCTCCTTTCGCCTATCACTCTCTCAAACCCTCTCTTGCAAGCTTTCAAATGCACAATGAGAGTGAAAGTACGGAACATACCCTTATAAAAACAAATTTTATCCATAAACCCACTTTATAAGGTTTCTTTTTGACACTTTTTAAAAACACTGATTTTGGTTTCCTTTATCCTGAATTTGACTTTTTGAGTGCTTTGACTTGATTCTTTTTGCAGGTAGATCATCTGAAGGACCTTGGCAAGGGGACCAGGGTTGCAGTTTGTGTGTTTGAAAACTTTA
Organism: Pinus taeda; assembly: GCA_000404065.3. Classification (NCBI taxonomy): domain Eukaryota; kingdom Viridiplantae; phylum Streptophyta; class Pinopsida; order Pinales; family Pinaceae; genus Pinus; species Pinus taeda. The sequence continues at coordinate 398,748 of APFE031147690.1, read as the reverse complement.
AAATTTCATCACTTATTTACAAAACTGAGAAAATGACCTTGGGCTTTAAAAATAGAGTTTTTAAATCCAAGGTGAAAATTGACTGTACAAGATAAAAATATCGAAGAAACATGTTAACAAACCTCCCTCTGGCTTGCTGAGTACTCATGGATTTTCAGAGACATGACCTTGCAGAGACAAATGACCCAAAACCCTAGACCTAGGATGTTGATAGTAAGACACATCAAGACAAGCTTAAAAAACTTTAATAATTGATATGACCTGATCGAGCAAAGCCAAGAGGGGCATAAAGACCAGCTCCTCCATCAGGGTTATGGCATGCCTAACGGGATGCAAAATTTGACACTGATGAGACATCTACTAATGCAAATGCAAGGAGCTTTTTGATCACTGATGGAGGGCTTTCAAGACCGACACTAACACCACCCAGAGACAATTTTATTAGTTTTACTAATTATTTTCAAAGGGTCCCTAGGTCTAAACTTAGGAAATTAAAATAATTAATGGCAATTAATATAATTGTGGATGAAAATTCTAGAAGAAGACAAAGATCAAGTCCAAATGATATGATCCATTGATTATAATCTAATTTGGTCTTTTGGTTCTCAACTGGATGATTATAAGACAAACGTTGATGAACACTTGGAGAACACACATAGAAGGTAGATAAGAAGTTCAATTTTTTCAAGTAGAGAAACTTTCAGAGAGATTTTTTATAGTGATATTTTGTAGTGAGGGGCAGGGATAATATTTGAAGGAAAATATTTCCTGGTTAGAGAATAATCACTAGAGAAGGTAGAGAGAGATCCAGTAGAGGCAACGCAGAGCCAGAGTGGGTTATGCAGAGGCACATAGTGGCAGTGCAGAAGCGTAGAGGGTATGTGTAAATTTGCTGGAGAATTGATTTCCAGAGCCAGAAACTAGGGTGTGCTACTGGGAGGGTAGAACTAGAAATCTCAGAGGCAAACCGATTAGCTGGGAGGAGTGACACAAACCCCAATAGCTGTGATGCAGGGCCTACACAGGGATTGTGTAGAGACTACATAGAGGCAGCCACAGAAATCCATTGAGTGGCTGGATCAACTAGGATCTCCAATGATAGATTGAGGTATCCTCACTTATCTATCTATCAATGATATTCTATGTAATAGGATTACCACGAAGGCATCTAGAGATTGTATTCAGAAATGACTATTGCTTAATAATAAAGTCTTCAATTGTTGCACCAGTTTTCCCACACTAGGTTATTTCAGGGACATTTGTCCAAAAATAACAGTGTAGATGTGTTGTATTTCTTTCTTGATTAGTTTCTTATTTCCTCATATAGTTTAATTAAGTGCAGGCTACAATTATATTTACTTCAATATTTATAGTAGAACACCATAAGTAACTTGCATGGATTAATAAGTAGGAGAAGTAACATCATTTTTCTACAACAGGTATTCTAGGTTTAGACATTTTCACATGGTACTAGAGCTGCAGCTGAAACAAGAGAAGAGTGACAGAAGAGGCCAACTCTGAGGGAGGAAGGGAGTTCGATATTTCTGCAGATGTAGCAATTCAAGTATTTCTATTGGTAGAGATGGAAGCCAGTGGACTGAGATATCAAGACAGGTTGGATGGGGCATCCAACTATGTGATTAGGAAGGCAAGGATGTCATGCCTTCTAGATGAGAATTTTCTCAAAGTCTACATTGACAGCATGGTAGTTGAGCCCATGGATCTAGATCCACTCAAGAAGTACAAGGGAGAAAGAGCGAAGACAAAGAGAATGGTCCTTGACAGAGTGAAGGATCATATAGTTTGTCACATTTCTAGTAGAGCGAGTGCTAAGGAGATGTGGGATGTATTGTGTTATGCTAAAAATTGTCACCATGACTATTTGCAGTTAATATGGCTCCATCAATAGTCATATTATCCTCCTTGTCAAGCCTAATACCTCTGCTCTCCATGTCAAACTTCAATAAAGAGAGAAAGTCAATAAAAATCATGTTTATCTCTGGGTACGCAGGTTCTCTCTACCTTGCTTGAGTGTACGCATCCCAAGCTCATTGTACCTGCGTACTTGTACGCTCTGTAAGTCAAGGGATGGGTGCGTACTCCTGTAAAGGTCAAAAGGCGCGAGTTTCATCTTAAAAAAGTTAATTGTGGTCACTTCTAGAGCTTTCTAGAAGAGTGTTTGACATGTATTAAGCGCCTCCAGATGGTTCATGCATCCCTATCATAGAGGAACTTATCCCATCAAGAGAGGAACTACCCCATCCAAAAGAGGGAGTATTCCATTGATGTTGGACCTCAATAACTTCCTCTAGAACACTATAAATACAGGCATTGGGCCAAAGGAGGGAGGTTGAAAGCTGAACATTCTAAGGGGTAGATGCTGCTGGAATTAGGACTTCCTTGTAGAAGCTTGTGAGGAGAGATTACCATCCTTTCTTGTTTCATTTGGAAGTGGGTGAGCTTGTCAAAGTAGAGGAAAACTCTTGCTGGACCCTGGGAGGAACTTGCACAACACCAAAGCTCAGGTTGTAATGGTTTCTTTTTTGTTTCCTTAATACAAATAAGTCCATTCTTCTCAATGATTTGTTGTTAATGAATTGTTTCATATACTCCTTGGTCTATATGTTGAATATGTTTATTTTTATGAGATATTCAGGTGTTATGTAATCGTTTGATTGTTAGTGTATGCAGGTTTCGAAGTGAAAGAGGAGCTCATCTGGATTGATGAGGCTGGACTGCTACAACAGCGTTGGACTACAGGTAGGATCAAAAACACTTGGTTTCTCGTATGATAATGCATGTTTAGAGAATGATTTCTCTTAATTGTCTTGTTTGTCACTAGAAAGTCTTAGGCTTCTAGGGAGGTTAGTTTTGTCCACAAAAATAACTCTTTCCGCATGACATAGCTGCTAGAAGAGAACTAGGTAAAAAATATTACAGTCACTCCTTGTAGGCTTATGCATACCACTAGAGGATTACAATCAAATTTAGGCATCGTTATTCCAGAATATGGGGGTGTCTAAATCAATGAAATAGCAAGTTAACTCAAGGTTTGTGAACCTAGAGGGATGGTTTATCTCCTGGGGGTCCTGTAGCACCTGAGAGAAGTCAGTAAAGTCTTGGTTTGTCAACTCCATAGGAGTTTGAGTCATGTCATAGTAACTCCTCTTCTCCTGTTTACCCCAATAGGGTTGTGAAAGTGGGTAGATATGAGAGGTGGCATTACAAATATATTTTATTTTGTTCCCTCACAATGGCGACAAAAGATTTTGATGCTCCTAGAGACAACCCCCAAGTTGAGGAGAAGGTCAGTGTCTAGGACATCTTAGAGTCTCTTGTAGATGAATCATTATCGCTCAAGTGTTGAAATATAAGATTATTTAAATTTGGTTCAATAATCATACTCAAATACCAACCGCATTCGATACATTGACAAAATTTCTTTCCAAAGAATTAAAGTTCATCCATGGTGGCTTACACATAGATAGTGAAGATTCTTTAGCTGTTGTAGTATAGGTGACAGAAGAGATGAAGAAAGAAATCTGGCACAGAGGGCTAGAGATAGAATATTGTGCACTAAGCTTCAGCTGAATAATGTGTAGACAAAGGAAATGCAATTAGAAACCCTAGAGTGCATTTTAAGGCTTTTAATATTACATCTACAGGTACCATTTTCCATAGCATGACATAGATAGATATGACATACAAGATTGATTTCCAATAGCTACAATTACATGATTCCTAAGAGGAAAGAAACGCATATGAAAATCATAGACAAAGATAGGAGCGCATACTCCTCATATCAATGCTTGTAATCACCAAAATCTTCTTCATTACTATTTCATAACAGCATACATATCATTAATCCTTGGAACCTACAAAACTTGCAGAAAATTGCAGCCTCTAAAATGGAAAATCGAATGCCTACAAATGAGTTCCTCTTCCCTTTTATACGAAGAGTCCTCGCAAAAAATAGTTACAAAATATTTTGTAGTGCGACAACTATCTAAAATAATCAGCTATGTGAGTGTGCCAAAGGCCTAGCTGTTCTAATTATTACATAACAACTTGATTCTTTCTTGAAAATAAAATATTTACAAAAACTGTCAAAATGGCAGAGATATGTTATGATTTAAAATCAGAAAAGATCTGCAATATTGGCTTGATTGATCCTTCGAGGTGGACTCATGCTCCACTATCCATCTTTTCCATGATTTTTGAAGGTTAAGGAGTATCACCAACTCAGGAGGAGAACAAGGCTTGATTTGTTTTTCACTACTAAAGATAGCCTCTCGCAATGGCGGCAACATCTGAGTGGAGATATTAGTGAGTGATTTCAAAACCAACCAGCTGGTGTGGGGTTTGACTAGAAAGTGCTAATTAGCTTCGAGATCAATTTTTCTGAGCTGGTTAACTTTCTATGTGAACTCAACCCACTGTTGAAGCTAATTCCTAAGTAAGCTCTCCACATCTGGCAGGGAATCTTTGAGACAGTTGGAGATTTGATTCGATTCAAGTAAGGAATCATTAATGGGTTCCAACAAGGCATTTTACATCTCACGTACATCATTGATGTTCTTTTAACTGATCGTATATGGGCCTTACATCCCTTAAGGATAACTTATTTATGCATTGCATCAATTTTAGGAAAGTGGGATTTCCTCCCCTCAGCACTGTCTTTCCATTCTAACATTTCAATAAGGTCCTTCTTATCTTCATCAAAACATGAAATCATTTCCACTAATTCATCAGTCAGATCATTTCCCAACCTACATTGTTCCTAAATCAAGTTCAACTTCTCACAGAACAATATTTGTTGCCTTTGTAGTCATACATTCAAGTCATGGGACTCCTACTTGAAATCCTTCAGCTCAAGGCCCCCCCCTGTAATTGCTTTATCTTTTGATGGGATTCTTGAAGTTATTTATCCTTAGCCTTAATCTCCTCTGCATGATGAATTTGAAGGGAATTGAAATATTTTGTACATCTACCAGTGCAATCTCTTTTTGATCTAGTTGATATTTCCACTGTGATCCCAATTGCTCCTTCTTATTGATGACTTCCCATTCCAAGGAGGAAATATTCTCATGCTTCTCTCTCAACAATTATTGAATTTCCATGGCTTTGTCCATGGTGGAAAAATCATATGAAACTGTGGACTGAGTTAATTTTCCAAGTTCCTCAGTAGGGGAAACTAAAGTACCTTTTCATAGGACTTCAAGGAGGGAATCTTGGGAGGTTTTCCTTAAAACTAAGGCCTGGGACACAACTATATTTCTCTTCTTCCTTCCTCTCTTTACCACTACCTCATGCACAGGGCTGTAAAAAATATCCATTGGAGGAATCTCTTTAATGTCAAGGAAGATCTCTAAAGTAGGATTAACTGGGATAATCTCTACTTTAGGTTAGGTAACCATTGGTGTCTTCTCAATTGTGGAATTCTCTAGCCTGATGTGCTTCTGAGAAGGTGGAATATTGAATGGAGTCTAATGTTGGAAAATATTTTCTCCCTCTAAGACCTTTTTCCCTCTTTCCCCTTTCTTAGATTGCTTGAGGGTCTGATCAAACTATTTGCAGACCTGCTCCAAGTTTGGGTCCACTGTATGCAATTGTCCTTCAGGATCTAAAGAACCAGTTGTTGTTATTTGTTTTTGTTAGAGAGAGACCAATGGTTGGGAGGAACTCCCTTGCTGAGTAGATACTAAGGTATCATTTAAATATATTTTCCGTTGTAGAGGAAGATGCAAAAAATATAATGGCAGGGGGGCAGTCTTGCGTCTCTAAATTTGAGGAACTGTTCTTGCTCCTAGAGTGAAAAATCCTCATTCGCCCTTTTCAAAACTAAATCATAGGAACCTACTTCAGCAAACAACTTTTAAAACTTGTTTTCTTCGTGGAGGAACCTTCTGATACTAGAGTTCAGGGCTACTTGCTTTTCCACTCCATATGGGTCATAAAGCCCAATAAGAATAGTTGCCAACTTTAATATCTCAACAGGCTTTAGTTCCATTTCAGCATGCCCATAGTTGGCCAAAGAGAAGATTCCAAAAGTTAGGGGGAATTGAGGCCATGCCTTCTTCTTGGAATCTTCTAAGGATTTAGTAATCTCGTTACTAATTGTTTGGTATGCCACCTCCCTACACAACAACTTGTCTGGGATGTATAGTGGCAAGACATGTGGGGGTGCATGACTTCCCAAAACTCTAATGTAGGTGAATGATTCTTCACCAAACCAATTCCAAATCCTCCTAAGTTCTTCCATATCTTCCCGGGACATTCTCGGGGGCTTAGTTTCAAATATGATTTCATAGATTGGGACCACGATATAGTGATAGATTTGATAGAAATGACAAAAATAATTGGTCTCGCAGAGTATACCATGATAAATGTAAATTTGTTTTGGATCAAGGATGGTCCACTTCCATCCCATGGCTAGAAAGTCAAGGGAATAATAGAGGGATTCCATGACATAGGTTGACATATAAAATGAAGGGATTTTGTTCTCCCGGACAATACGGGAAGAGTGGAAATCTAGAATGTGTTTGGCTACATTATTTGATAAAATAGTGGCCCAATCGAAGATGTAGCCCTCAAAAGATTCATCAATTAGAGGGACCCAGTCATTGGGGAATTTAGACACATTTGGAAACACATGTAGCCTACAGAGCATGGAAACTACTTAACTAAAAGGAGAAGCTAGTGAACATATGGAATACTTACCATCTTGCTCCTTTTTGTGCTTGTTCAGGTCACTCCTCTAGTCTTTAATGGAGTCAGTTGGATCCTCGTTCTTTTTACATAAGTCGTCCACATAATTTTTGTCTTAGATGCATTGAGGGTTTGGCAAGTGGTACATCTCCTGAAAGGCTTTTTCTGAAAAAAAATCAATTGTGGTGCCCTTGATGGTGTGGAACTTCCTCTCTGTGATATCCATCGTTTCAATACCTCATCTAACCATGTCCGTGTAAGCTAGAATGTGAGGCCTCACTCTAATTCTGTGCATGAAGTAATTGTTCGTGTCCTGTGGAGTTGCCTCTAAGGTGGGGGTTTCATCATTGACGAAGACTATTCTGGTAGTCACTCAGGGAACTTCATCTTCAAAATACTTGTAAAATTCCTCCCACAAGGAATGCTCTGAATCCCTGGTGCATACAATGTCTGAAAATAGTCTCGTCCCTAGTAACTTTTCATCAATGGTTTCTTTAAATGGGCCAGTGGGTTGCTACACAAGGGCTTTCAACTTCCCCTTGGTTTTCTTCATTTCTTCCTGATGAGGGTGATAGGGGATTTCTTGGTTACTGGAGGGAATAGAACATTGTGAGTGCATGAAATTCTTCACTCTAGTGGGAATTTGATTGGAGTTAGTTGCAAACAGATGGAATGGCTTGACATAGAATGGTTTTAAATAGACAAATTTAGATTGCAACAGTCGGTGTGTGGGATGTAACTATCAGTTTGTAGGGATTTTAGGTGGGAAAGGGAGGATATGGCATGGAGGGAGGAGACATGTGGAGGAACTCTATTCGGTGGAGGACAAGGGAGGAGGGTGATGTATCGAACAGTCTCACACTCGCTTGCCACGCTCACCTGATAATGGTCCCTGTTGTTGACATGGTCATTGCACTACCTTGATAGGTGGCGAGCTTGTTTTATCTCTTCTAGCAAGGTGCCTAGGTGGAGTTGGAGGCAACAACCATTGGTTTGCACTATACATTTTGTTGACCCTAACTTTCCAGGGGCAAGCATCAGCTTAACGACTACGCTTGTTTATCGACTGGAGCTTCTCCCGCGTGAGGTGGCTTCAAGAAGGACGATGATCTACTTTGTAGGTGGCTGCCCTTTAGTCCTTTTCATTTGAGAAATGGGGAAGACCCACTACCACTTGGTGATTCCTCTTTGCCGAAAAATGGCGCCGCTTACTGCTAAGCTAGAACCCAAATGCTGGAGCTTTCATCCCCTGGTCCCTAAAAGCCTAACTCCTTTTGAAACATAATTTGAAATTGTTATAGGGTTCTGACCCTCTTGGGTGTACTACTGGGATGACATCAACCAAGCCACATGTCAATGTGTGATTAGTCCTTATGCCATCCATATAAGGGTCCTTTGGGTACCTTAAAACTTCAAAACTGTTTGTCATATGTCCCCATCCCAGTGGGTGGTTACTAGCGTCACCTTTTCCTAATGATATTTTTCCACCTATCCGGTTAGAGGAGAGAAAGAAGGGTCCCTGGTGCTTTTTTATGCGAGAAATTCCTTCTATAAATGGTTCAATCCTAGCACCTTCGAAAATTGAGTCAACAAAAGGTTACGCGGTTCCATGGTCGCGGGGTCTAAGCCTCCAATTTTTGTTACAGAGTCACGTCAATAGACGACCTCGACTCCGACAATTGATGGATCCCTAGTCCCTGAAAGCCTTTTGAAAATGAATTTATAACAAGTTATGAGATTCTAGGGTCATAGGGTCTCTAAGATTTTGGCCTTTATGGGTCCAACTTTGATTGCCCTTATATTTTGATCCAGGAGGCCAATTTCAGACTTCCTTATACTGTTGGAAATATTTTCTAGAGCACTTTCTAATTGAGTGCGTTTGATATGGTCTTTGAGCACATCTGTTTCTTTGAAAATGGCCCCAAGCTCTTTTATTTTTTGCACCTCACCCCCTTTGTCATGTAAGGCTTAAGGGAAAAGAAGAGGAGGGTACAACAGGAAATCTAAATCTTGATTAGAAAATCTATTACAAACAAGACCCCAATAATTTTATAAGTTCCTTCTTTGATGGATAAGGTTGGAAGGTGTTTACTCTCTTGAGATGAGTTAGAGGTTTTCCTCAATAAGTTCCTTGGCACATCTTTCCAAGAGGAGTGGTGGTCCACAAAGAGACAACAAATATCATATTTACAGTCATTGAGTGATTAACAAAATATGCTCACTCCAGTTGAGTATCTAGAAAAAAGATAAATCCAGCTAAATTATTGACTCAAAATTCACTAGCAGCTTTTGAAAGGAATTGTTTCACCAAGTGGGAACCTCATTAACAATAAATATTGAATACAATCCAATGAAAAATGGACAAAGTGGTAAACAAATGCCTTGAAGAATATTTGAAGAACTTTATGAATGATTGTGAATTGTGGTGACACAAATGGTTACACCTTGCATAATGGTGACACAAGACTACCTATCACATCTTTTAACACTTTATATGAATACCTAACATTGTCAATTAAAAAATATGTTGTTGTCAATTTCAAAGTTCCCAATGCAAAAAATTATTTAATCACTTGTGGTGATATCCTTGGAATCCTAAAGAATCATCTTGAACAATCAAGTAATGAGCTTCATGAAAATCATCTACATTGATGAAAACACTTTATCTTATAATACTTTGCTTATGCTCACGCTAGATCTCAATTTCAGAATATTTCTAGTAGCACTGATTTTCGTAAATTATTACTTTTTGAAAACTAAAGAGAGAGCTACAAAAAATTCTCTCTAAACTTATTAATCATAAACACAAAGTGTTGTTGTGGGGAAGCTCAATTGTTGATTGAAGTAGTGTGAAATGTAGTATACCTAGGGGGATAATATGGAGGTACCCAAAGTAATAATATGATGTAAGGATAATAAATAAATGGGCCATAGTTATTAAATAAAGTGTTCTACCTCCATAATGCAAGAGACCACAAGTAGTTAGGAAATAATATGATATGCCCATAGTATTGGATATATGGTATTGAAATACCCATGGTATTGTATGTATGAAGCCTACACAGAAGCTAGAGACTCTCCATTGCGACATGTCAAGTATTGGTTTTGTATTGACAAGTGATGACTTGTGGAGTGATCTCCTTCCTTAAGGAGTATTTGTATGGTGTTACCCTAGCTCAAGAGTTTTGATTAATAAAGATGTTAAGACTCTATACTTTGTTCTTGTATTTCTCTTAAGATTATTTACAATTATTTTTTTGTTAATCTTGGTAGGGTGCTTTATTATCTATTTATAAACGGCAAATTTACACCACATATATGAGATAGGTGGCCTCAATTTGCCCATTGGGAAACAAAGTTCGTTGGCCACCTATCCTTGTTATAAGCCATCCAAAAACAATAAAGTTTCAGTCTTTTTAACCAAGCTAAGTATGTCTTAGTTTCATGACAAAATGCTATATGTATATCTATCATAAGCTTGCATAATGTAAATTAAATGCTACCCACATAAAACAAAAAGAGATCAAATTAAATAACTATTCCTACTACTCTTCTGATGCCAATTCGACCGGTTCTGAATCCTTGATAATTTCACCGAGCATCTAAGTTAATTTGATGATGCATGTGATGTGCTTTTGGATTCTATCCAGATGGATGTCCTTCTTATGGAATTAGAATTGGATTCACTGTAAATCCTATTTGTAATTAGGCATATCTTGGAAGGACAGAGCCATCCCCACTGATATTTGTTCCATGGCTTTCCCGAGCAAGCTTTTCATAATCCAGTAGAAATAAAGGGTCTGCTTAAATTGAGTTATTCTTCCTCTGGTATTCCCAGGGTTTGAGACTAAGGTCCTGCAGTTCGCTATCTCCTCCTCTATCTCACTGTGTTGCTTAATTTCTTCCTCCCATTCTTCTAGCAGATCACGGATGCCTACATCTGTTCCCTCTTGGTAGTATGCAATGAATTTAGTAATGAGGTGTTCAACAAAATTTTGTCCTCTACGCAGTTCTGAAGTGCTCAAATCTTTGTCCTTTGCAGGCTCCCTCCCATGTCTGTCGCGACCTCTTCCTCTCGCAAGATGAGCCATCACAACTCTGTTCAAGACCTGCTCACAGGAACGAGGTGTTAACCTCTAGCTTTGAATATCATTGCTGGTGTTCTCCTTAATCCTTTTCCTAGCCCACTTACTCTCGAAGCAGGACACAGGTTGGGTGACAGCCTGGTTGGAAGACGAGGCCAGTCTCCTTATCCTGGCATGCTTCTCACTTCTCCCTTCCCAGTGTTGCTCATACCCAGAATGGTTGACAGTCCCCTCTCTCAGCCAAGCAAGAGTCCCCATGCTCAGGTGAGACTTTACATTCCCCTCTGCCCAGTGAAACTATGTCGCTCCTCTGCTTTCCTTATAGTCTACCCATCCCCAGTACACAACCTCTCCCATTCTGCCCCAGTTATCATGCGAGGTCACAATGTAGCTCTCAGGAGGGGCTTCCCAGCCACTAGCTATGTCAATACTCGGATGCCTTATAACCAAGATGCAGAACCAGACAACAACCATACAATGTCTGTGACACTTTCCCCAGCAAGTCCCCCAATTCCCCCCCCAGGTTTCCCCTGATCCCTCCAGCAAGAAACAAACCATGTTTCCATTTCAAGAGGGTTGCAGGACCAACATACATACTCGTGCTCGCTCCGCAGATGCCTTCGATGGTGCCTACGCCTCCTTGCTCTAGTTATCCAATTCCAAACTCCACAAACAACAATACAATTACCACTCGCCTATCTTACCTTAACTCCACAAACAACAATACAATTGCCACTCCCCTGTCTTACCTTACCTGCTACGCTTTCCACCTTTTCTTTGCAATTCCTGCCACCTTTCCCACCACCCTTGCATGTATTCATGCGAAGGGCCACCACACCCATCACAATGAGCATGTGGGGGGCGGTGGGTGGTACCCTTCCTTTACTCCTTATAACTGTTCATTATCCCTGCAATAATCTGCCACACACCCTGATCGGGGTTTTAGTTGTTTGGATTCCCATTTTCATAGATTTTCCTGTGATCTTGGGCCAATATTTCCTCCAGATCTTTGAACCTATCATCCCTAGGCTGTATTGGTCATAATTTTTCCAACGAGCCATTTTGTTGATTACAACCTCAATTGGCCAGGAAGTTAGCCACTTTATTCCCTTCCCTTCTTACATGTCAGACCATTATATAGTCAAACTTGTGAATGAGATCCCCTATCTCTTGTATAAGGCGCACTGTCCTCCAACTTTGGCTCATTTTGTCCCATGATGTGCCATTTTTTAGTTTCACCAAGGTGGTTGTGACTAGACTAGAGTCTCCTTCCACCACGACGTTTCGATATACCATTCTTACATCTATTTGAAGTCCTTGACCCGCTGCAGCGAATTCTGCCTCGTTGTTTCTTGTTATCCAACACGATTATGCATAAATGAGCCATGTGCTAGCTTGAGTTTCTCCGAACATGCCACCAAGGCCTGCTACTCCCGGGTTCCCTTTTGAAGCCCCATTGAAATCAAGTTTTATGAAACCTTCTCCTGGGGTAGTGAATTGAACTGAGGAACCTATATCCATCCTATCTTTTTTCCAAGCACTTGGTGCCAACATTTCCATTGTTATATTAAGTTTTCGAAGGATTATTTGCTTCCTGGGGGGGAACTTGCCAATCTTCAGGGCTCCATTTTTCTGCTAATATAGTCTCCCTAATGTTTCTAGCTATTCCTTCCCACACCTGATCTTGGTTAGATATTTTATTTTTGAAAACTCTGCGGTTTCTTTCTTTCCATATGGCCCATAGGTTTAAACCTAAGGCCAGTCCCCATGCTCGGTTCAATACTGGACTTGAGAAAATATTGTTGCACCATAGAAGGATTGTTTCCTTTATGTTGTGGCAGTCCCGATCCATCCTTTCGAAGACTCCTTGCAGCTGACTCCATTTCTGTTCTGCAAATAGACAAGAATTTAGCATATGCTCCATATCCTCTCTGTTTTTTTGGCACATCTGGCATAGGGACGGGCCCTGAATTCTCTTTTTCTAAAGTTGGTCCCAGATTAGGGTCCTCCCTTTGCATAAGAACCATAGGAAATGGGCTACCTTTGGCCACTATCCCCCCTTCCAGATTTTTTTCCAAAGAATTCCTTGTCCATCTTAAGCTTGTTATGCTTTCAAGTCATACACTTCTTTGCTGGTGAAGCTACCTTTCATGGTGTGGCTCCATCTCAGAATGTCTGGGTCATTCCTAATCATGATTTGTCTAGATCACATTTCCTTTTCAAAATCTGCTCATTGCTCTATCTCTATACCTTGGCCCCAATCTTCCTTCTTCTTCCATCTCCTCCAATTCCCTATTCCTTACTCCTCTTTCCAGAGTTTCTCTACATATTGGATGTTGTTATCATTGGTAAATCTATATATGTCTCTGAGGTCTTGCCCATCTATTAGTCTTTCTCTTTGTTGCCATGAGTCCTGCCAAAATCTTGTTGTTCTACCATTGCGAATTTTCCAAAAAGCATGCTGGTTTATAAGATCCCTATTTTGGCTTACCAAGTTCCATATTTCCGATCCTTTGGGTGGGTCTCTATAATGTAGTATGTCCTCAGTTCTCTCCGACATGTTATACTTTCTTGGCCATATTTGTTTCCATAATTCCCTTCCTCCCCCTAGCCATCTCCACCATAATTTAGCTCCCATTACTTGGTTTAAAGTGTATGGGTCCCTGAGGCCAAGCCCTCCTTCCATATTTTTTTTTACCAATCTTTGCCAAGATATAAGGGCCCATTTCCTTGTTTGTTGAGCCCCTCCCCATAGGAATTTTTTAAAGATATCAACCATTTTGGTACATGCCCCCTTAGGGGCCGCCATGCTTAATAGTTGGTATATGGCAATTGACTGAAGCACTACTTTGAGGAGGATAGTTATGCCCGCTAGGTTGAGGAATCTAAAGGCCCAACTTCCCAGCCTTCCTTGTAGCTTCTGAAGGATCTGCTGCCATCCCAATAGTTTTAGAGAGTTTTCTGATAGAGGCATGCCCATGTATTTAGTGGGGCGTTTTCCTGTACTGAACCCCAGGATCCTATCAAGATAGGTCTTAACATTCCCTTGGGTGTTGAAGAAGAAGGCACATGATTTTCAATTGTTTATTTGGGTCCCCGATTCCATCATGAAGATGTTCAAGATTTCTTTGATTCTGCAAGCTTCTCTAAGTGATACTTGGCAAAAAAACATGATATCGTCAATGAATTGTTGGTAGGCTATGGAAAGGTCATTCCCCCATATCCTAAGGCCTTTAATCCTAGACTCCTGGACTTCGTTTTTGATGTATTTGCCTAGACCTTCCGCAACAATAATGAATAGGAAGGGTGACAATGGATCACCTTGTCTCAGCCCCCGGGTAGGGTTAAAGGTTTGGGTAGGGGTCCCATTCAACAGAATAGAGATGACAGGGGTGGATATCATGGCACTGATCTAGTTTATCCATTTGCGGTTAAATCCATATGCTGTAAGGATTCTCTTCAGATACTCCCAACTTAACAGATCATAGGCCTTTTATAGATCAAGCTTAATCATCATTCCAACTAGCTTTTTTTCCTTGAGGGAATGAACTACCTCTTAAGAGGTTACCATCCCGTCTAATATTTTCCTTCCCTCGACAAATCCCATCTTCTTCGGAGATATGATATTCGACAGAAGATGTTTTAGTCGCTTTACAATCAGAGTGGCTATAATTTTATAAATGAAATTACATACGGCTATGGGACAAAATCCCTGAGGGTACTCCAATTTTGATGTCTTGGGAATGAGAGTTATAAAAGTGGAGTTTAGACTAGGACATACCTTTTGATTTCACATTGATTCCTCCATGACTTCCAAAATGTCTCTTCCCGTGAAGTGCCAAGTGGCTTGGTAGAATTCTGCAATAAACCCATCCGGACCGGGGGCCTTATTTTTCTTCATACCCTTGATGATTTCTTCCACCTCTTCAAGCATAGCTTCTCTCATCAAGGCAAGGTTTTGTTCCTATGTGACCCTTTGAGGTATATGTTGAGAAATTATTTGAATTGCTTCTGTTTTGTCTTCTTGTGGTTCTGATAGGAGATCTCTGAAGTGGTTTACTAGAAGCCCCTCCATCTCCTCATGTTATACTCTACAATTCCCCTCTTCATATTTTAGGGAGAAGATTCTATTGTTCTAGTAGTGTTGGACCATGGACTTGTGGAAAAACCAAGTATTGCGCTCCCCTTCTCTTAACCAGTTCACCCTCGATTTTTGTTTCCATAGAATCTCTTCTTGTTTTCTCCTTTCCTCCAATTTACTTATTAATTGGCCCTCCTTTGTTGTTAGCTCTTCTGATCTTCCTTCCTGGATGATTCTTTGTTGCACCTCTATCATTCTCTGATTGAGCTACTGTTGGTCCTTCATGATATGCCCGAATTATTCTTTGTTCCATTTCTTTATTTTCTTCTTGATTTCCTTGAGTTTTAATTGGAATGTATGCATACAGTTCCTCCCTTGCTGATTGCTCTGCATCCACCAGGCCTCAATTTTTTTAATGAGGGTTGGGTCCCTTAACCAAAAGGCTTCAAACCTAAAAGGTTGATTTTTCAGGCTCACTTTCAGATCCACTTCCAGTCGTATCAACCAATGGTCTAATCCCATCCAGGAAGAATCGATGCTTCTATGAATATATCTCAGCTGATAACCTACTAAGATATTAGGAATCTATCCAATTTGGAAGCAATTTGGTGATTCCCTCCTCTTCTGTTGTTCCATATGTGCAACCCATTGATTGTTGGGATGTCTACTAGGCGTTGCTCTGCTATGGTGTCCCCGAATAACTCCATGTCTGTGTCAATTCTTCTCATGCCTACCCTTTTGTCCGCCAGTGAAGTGATCATGTTGAAGTCTCCTCCCACCACCCACAGGTCGTCTAGGTATATACTTCTCATTTTTGCTAAGTTCTAGAGGAAAACCCTTCTTTCTCCCAGGATATTGGGTCCATATACTCCTGTGAGGAGCACCCAATCTTTCGATCTGATGACTCTAAATCTTCTTGAGAGGATTCTCGGGATGCTGACCCAGTCTTCAAACCATATTTCTCCTGGATTCCAGATGATCGTCAACCCTCCTGCACTTCCATTTGCGTCCTTTCCGATAACCTGGTAC
>APFE031147690.1:291436-371781 GCA_000404065.3 Pinus taeda | reverse complement strand
TAAAGTAACTCATTATTATATTAGTTTATTAATAAATTAAAGGAACTTCTATTATTAAATAGAGTAATGTCGGATTGGAATTTGGTTTACAAATTGGTGAGACAATGATTTCCTGCTTATTTTTAATATCTAAAATTATAATTGGTCGATAAAAAAGAGGTGGGAAATCACGTTGAATGGTAAACCATTCACACGAAACTTTTCAACGAAAACATGGGAAGCTCATTTTCAACGAAAACATCGGAAACTAATTTTCTCGATGAGCGTTAATCAACGAGAAAATCGGCATCCAATTTTCTACGCGGAGGTGGAACACTTTTTAACTAATGACCCATGTAACATTAACTTTGTTATTAAGTAATGTTTTTTTTATTAAAACAGACGGGAGATTTACTAATGATTACATCAAATCATTAGTAAATTAAAGCAACTTATATTTTACGGATGGGAGATGACATGAGATCACACAGACTTCGTGCGTCTACTGGTAATCGATTTTAGTTTTCATTTTATATGATCAAAGTTAAGTTGACTGGGAAACCATTCACACCACACTTTATAATTATACATGTTTTAACGACAACATCGGAAACAACTTTTTCTCAGCGGTGGAAGACTTTTGAAAGACTTCTTTTTGTTTGGCAGAGGAGGAACGGGCTCATCATTCATGCCTTCTCCTTCACGTTTTCCCCCTCTCTACGTTCACACTATATACGTCTTCTTCAGGACGCCGAAACACGCGGTTTCTCTCCTTTTTGCCTTTTATAAATACTCACTCACTTCTCCACCCATACTCACTGCATTTCTGCCCTCCCCTTCCCTCCCCTCTCCCAGAGGCTGCGATTTCAACCACCATGCCCTCTCTTTCTTTTCTCTTTCTCCTCCTCATCTTTTCCTTCACCCCTGGGAAAGGATCCCACTCTTTCCACAATGACCACCAATCCCTGGTGGCATTCAGGAACCTCATTGCCACCAATTCCCTGGCAGATTGGACTCCCGCCAACCCCTTCTGCAACTGGACCGGCGTCACCTGCAACCGCCGTCATCCAGACAGAGTGGCCTCCCTCAACCTCACTGACATGGATCTGAGCGGTTCCATTTCTTCATCGCTCGGCAATTTGTCGTTTCTCCGCACGCTCGATCTTTCAGAGAACGCGCTCACTGGTCACATCCCGCCTCAATTGGGACGCCTCTTTCGTTTGAGGGTGCTGGCGTTGGACAACAATGCGCTCACTGGTCACATCCCGCCTCAATTGGGACGCCTCTTTCGTTTGAGGGTGCTGGCGTTGGACAACAATGGCTTGGACGGAAATATCCCAACTCAACTCTGCAGTTGCAGAAATTTGACTTATCTGGCGCTCTCCTTCAACAACCTGGCCGGAAATATCCCGAGCGAGTTGGGTTCCCTTCCGCTTTTGAAAATGCTTTACTTGGGAGACAACGGGCTGACAGGTACCATTCCCTCTGTCTTGGGAAACCTTTCATCGTTGATGTATTTGACTTTAGAATACAATAGTCTCACCGGTTCCATTCCGAGTCAACTCATCAGCTGCAAAAATTTGACTACCCTGCTGCTCTCCGTCAACCATCTGACCGGAAATATCCCGAGGGAGTTGGGTTCCCTCCCACAATTGCGATTCCTTAGCTTGGCATACAACGAGCTGACAGGTACCATTCCCTCTTCCTTGGGTCGCCTCACCCGTTTGCAAACACTTTATCTTTGCCTAAATGATTTGTCAGGTAGCATTCCCACATCTTTGTCAAATATGTTAAACTTGCAATATCTCTATTTAAACGATAATCAACTTAGTGGAGAGATCCCCAAGTTTATTGGAAATTGTTCTAACTTAGTAGCACTGAGTTTAAGTTATAACAAGCTGAGTGGGACTGTGCCAATAGAGTTGGCTAAGTTATCTTTTCTAGAATTATTACTTTTGAATAACAATCAACTAGATAGTGGCAATGCTATAAACATGCCTTTTCTTATTGCTCTTACTAATTGTTCTCACTTAAAGAACTTATGGTTGCACAATAATAAATTAAGTGGTGTTTTGCCACTTGCTATAGGTAGACTTTCTACTAATTTATCTATGTTAGTATTATCAAACAATAAAATACAAGGAAACATTCCTCCACATATAGGTAATCTTAGCAGCCTAACTTTATTAAATTTAAGTGAAAATTTTCTAAATGGTAATGTTCCATCATTAGGAAAACTTGTAAAAATAGAAAGATTGTATTTAAGTAACAATAATTTAGAAGGAAACATACCTGATGATTTTGAAAGCTTGCAACACCTTGGACTCTTGGACCTTAGTGGAAATAGTCTCTCTGGAAAGATTCCAAATTCCCTTTCACTCCTTAAACAACTAAGAAGACTCCATCTTCATCACAATAAGTTATCAGGGACCATACCTTCCAGCTTAGGAGATTGTATAATTTTGGAATTGCTTGACCTATCTCACAATAGGCTCTCCGGAAGTATACCACATGAAATTGGGAAATTTTCTAATCTACAGTTCTATTTGAATTTGTCATG
Source organism: Pinus taeda (assembly GCA_000404065.3). Lineage (NCBI taxonomy): Eukaryota > Viridiplantae > Streptophyta > Pinopsida > Pinales > Pinaceae > Pinus > Pinus taeda. The sequence goes on along the minus strand of APFE031147690.1, from coordinate 369,242 downwards.
GAATTTATTAGAAGGTTCCTTGCCCATGGAGATTGGTAAAATTGCAATGGCTCAAGCTATAGACATCTCTGTCAATCAATTGATTGGGGCAATCCCCCCTGCACTTGGAAGTTGCAATGAGCTACAATTATTGAACTTATCTCACAATTCCTTCCAAGGGTCTATTCCTGAGTCACTTAGAAATTTACAAAGCCTTGCAAGCCTAGACCTCTCTTCCAACAACTTATCAGGTGTAATACCAGTGGTCACACTCAAGAATTTGAAAATGCTTCAAAGCTTGAATTTGTCTTTCAACAATTTCACAGGGGAAATTCCAGAAGGAGAGTTTTTTGCAAATAGAACAATTGTCATGTCCTTAATTGGAAATCCTGGCCTTTGTGGACCGCAAGTATTTCAACTGCCTGCATGTCAAACACCAAGACAACATTTTGCACTTGTGAAAAGATTGATATTTCCAGTGAGTGGAGTTGCTGCTTTTATATTATGTTGTTTACTTTTCGGATTCCTTTGCAAAAGAAAGGGATTCCTTTGGAACAAAAATATGCCTGTGCAAAACTTTGATTCCTCACAAGCCATTTTGCAAAGGTTGGAGCACAAAAGGATCTCATATCAAGAGCTTTATATAGCAACTAATGGATTTTCCGAGACCAACTTGTTGGGAGCAGGGAATTTTGGTTCAGTTTATAAAGGAATTTTGAGTGATGGCACACTTGTTGCTGTAAAAGTTTTCCAGTTGCTAAAGGACAAGGCTGAAAAGAGTTTTAAAGCAGAATGTAGCATCTTGCAAAAGGTTCGACATCAAAATCTGGTGAAAATCATAACCTCATGTTGCAACATTGATTTCAAAGGTTTAGTGTTCGAATTTATGTCTAATGGAAGCCTGGAGAAGCATTTGTATCCTAGAACAAATGAAAACAATGGTGAAGATGCTTGTGAAATGGGACTAAAGACACGATTGGACATTGCAATAGATGTGGCCCATGCCATTGAATATCTCCATCATGATTCTTTTGTGCAGGTAGTTCATTGTGATTTAAAACCCAATAATGTGCTTATTGATGAAGACATGTTGGGGCATGTAACTGATTTTGGTATTGCAAGATTAGTTGATGAAACCTCCATCGAGTCACTTACTTCATCACTTTCTTTGAGAGGATCTATGGGCTATATTGCACCAGGTATGACATTTAGAATGTTAAATGTTTACTTTTTGTTTCTAAATGTCTCATGAACATTTTTGTATGGGCCAATAGAGTAAAATTTGATGAATGTTATCATGAATGCAGAGTATGGATTTGGTGAGCCAGTGTCTACCAAAGGAGATATTTACAGTTATGGCATTTTGTTATTGGAAATGCTAACCAGGAAACGACCAACTAATGATATGTTTTCTGGAGACCTGAACTTGCACAAGTGGGTAAATTTGGCCTTTCCAAGCAGAGTAAAGGAGGTAATTGATCACAACCTTCTTAGGGAGGTGGATGGAGATGAGTTTGAAGAAAATAATGTATTCAATTGCATATCTTCTCTTATACAGGTTGGTTTGGTTTGTTCAAAAGATTCACCCAATGAACGACCAACTATGAGAGATGTAGTATTGGTATTGGAGAGGCTCAGAAATGATTTGGGGGCAAATGAAGTTGCTTCTAGGAGATTAAGGCAAAGCATATCTAATTTGCTTAGCAATACAAATGCAACAACGAGTGATGCACATGCATCAAATGCCAATAGTTCTTCTTCATTTTAGTTTGTGAAAATTGCAATACCAGAAGATTTCAATTTTGCTATTATTCATACAATGACACTTGGTTTTTTAACTTATAATTATTGAAGTAAATCTCTATTAGTATTTATATTTATATGCCATTATTGTTAAAAGAAAAAGTTCATGCTTTTGCAACACAATATTATATAAATTGCAACTCGTTTATTTTATTATCCATTCATACTTTCAATATTTTTAGTTGTTTAAAAAATCATTCCGCTCTTTGTTTTTCTATAATTGAAAGGCTATGATTATTTAGAAAAAAACATCTATGAATTTTAAACGCATATTTTAGCTTAATGAATTGATTTTATGAATTATGTTGGAGTTTGATTCTTTTTTTAATATTACCTTTAATTGTTCAACTAAATTTTTGTTAATGTTTACAATCTATTTATAATTAATATTAATTTGAAAAATAAATGCTTTAGTAACACTTTATTAACTAGATGAAAAATTTACATCTTGATGCGATTTATTATTATCGGCGATGATGTCAATATTCATATCCATAAAGTAAGAGCCCTTAGGAAAATAAATAGGAAAAAAATCATAGGAAATTAATTGTATTATCCTTGTAGCATAAGTGAATGAATTATTGTTATTTTAAATTTAATTATAAGTAATTTGTTTATGTTATTAACAATAGTTTATATATTGAAAATTCATTAAAATGTGATTATTTATTTATTTACATATAAATCAAATTAATGATACATCAATAAGAAGTATTTTCTTTTAAATATATAATTTGGTCAATATAATAACTTGATGTTGTAGTGTATACAATGTATTCCTTAAGCATACAATTTTCATTTACAAATCATGCTAAAAGACATGAAAATTAATCTTATGAAATTATGACTTATTATAGATTTTAGTAATTTTGATCTTTTTTAGTTATATTATAACTATATGATCTATAAATTTTCTATCTTCATATATTTTTGCACACATGTTTAAGAGACATCCTTACCCTTTCAACCCTAGTTGTTTTCAAAGGACTCTTTTTGAGCATGTAGATATTTGGCTTCTTGCAGTAAAGTTCTTATATCCTATTCAACACTTCAATTTGATAATTAATCTTATTGATAAAACAATGAGATACGAAGATTGAGGTTTTTTCTATGCTCCTATTGATCAAGTAAAGAGTGATGAAATCTAAGGTTTTATTTTTAATTTAGCCTCTCTAGCTTGAAGTGGATAGAGGTTTGTTAAATATCATGTAAATATGTTATTATTTCAAAATGGAAAATCACATAGACTTAATTTCTCAAATATCTAAGTAGCATGTTCATCGATATGTCATTGAATTTAACTTAAAATACATTTTTAGGCTCTATTCCAAATTTAATTAGAATTTATGAGCTTATGAGCTTAGATCTCTCTGCTAACTCCCTATTAAGGACAATGCAAAGTACTCTCAAGAATTTGTAAATGCTTCAGTGTTTGAAATTTTCTTTCAATAATATCATGGGGGAAATTCCAAAAGGGTTTTTTTCTCTTCAAAATAGAACAACTCTCATGTCCTTCATTGGAAATCTTAGCCATTTTAGATCACAAGATTTCCAATTACCTATCTCTCAGACAATAAGAGGTCATTTTGTATCTATGAAGGAGTATTATTGCTAATGAGTGGATTACTGCTTTTATATTGTGTTGTCTACTTTTGAGATTCATCTGGAAAGTAAATAAGTGTATACAAAATGTTGATTCTTGCAACGTATTGTCCAAAGGTTAGAGTAGAACAGGATCCCATATCAAGGGATTCACATAGAAACTAATGGATTTACCAAGGCCAACTTGTTTGCAACAAGGAATTTTGTGATTGATAGGGGAACTTTGATTGATGACACACTTTTTGCTATGAAATTGACTTATAAACACATATTTTAGCTTAATGAATTGATTATATGAATTATGTTGGAGTTTGATTACTTTTTAAATATTATTTTAAATTATTCAACCAAACTTTTATTAGTGTGTATTATCTATTTATAAATAATATTACTGTGAAAACTAAATTCTTTAGTGACATTTTATTAACTAGATGAAAATTTTACATCTTCATATGATTTATTATTATTATATGTGATGTCAATATTCATTTCCATAAAGTAAGAGCCCCTCACAAAAAATCATATGAAATTAATTGTATTATATTTAAAGTATAACTGAATGGATTATTATTTTAATTTAAGTAATTTTTTTATGTTCTTAACAATAGTTTAAATGTTGAAATCCCATTTTTAATGTGATTTTTTTAAATTTCATATGGAATTAAATTTAATGAGAACATCAAACAACAATTCTATTCTTTTAAATATATAATTTGATAAATTTAAATGTAAGTGATATATAATTTGTTTAAATTATCAACAAAATTTTAAAAGTCGGATTTTAATTTTAAATATGATATTTGATTTTTTTTTATACATAAGATTAGTAAACCATTAATTGAACTCGATGTTGTACTATATACAATGTATTTTTTAAGCATACAATTTTGATTTACAAATCATGCTAAATGGATGAAAATTAATATTATGAAACTATGACTTGTTAACATTTTTAGTAATTTTATCCTTTTTAGTTATATTATAACTATAGCATCTATAAATTTTCTATCTACATATATTGTTGCACACAAGTTAAAAATATTTCCTTACCGTTTTCAATGAAGTCTTGTTGGCCATGCAGATATTTGGCTTCTTGTAGTATGATTCTTATATCCTAGTCAACACTTCAATTTGGTAGTTAATCTTATTGATAAAACAATGAGATATGGAAATTGAGGTTTTTTTTCTATGCCTTATTCATAAAGTAGTGAGTAATGAAATCTAAGGTTTTATGTAGAATTTTCCTCTCTAGATTCAAGTGGATAGAGGTTTGTTGAATATTGTATAAATATGTTATTATTTCAAAATGGAAAATCACATATATTTCATTTCTCAAATTTCTAAGTAGCATGTCCACTGATATGCTTATTGAATTTATATAAAAATACATTATTAGGATCTATTCCAAATTCAATTGGAAATTTACTGTCTTATGAACTTAGATCTCTCTTCCAACTCTCTATTAAGGACAATTCCAATTACTCTCAATAATCTAGAAATGATTCAATATTTGAAATTTTCTTTCAATAATCTCATGGAGGAAATTCCAAAAGTGGAGGTTTTTTTTCCCAATAGAATGGTTGCCATGTCCTTCATTGGAAATCCTGGCCTTTTTAGACCACAAACATTCCAATTATCTATGTCTCAAACAACAAGAGGTCATTTTTCATCTATGAAAGAATATTATTGGTAATGAGTGGAGCTATTTCTTTTGTACTATGTTGTCTACTTTTGATATTCATTTGGAAAGGAAATAAGTGTATACAAAATGTTGATTATTGCAACAAATTATCCAAAGGTTAGAGCAGAAAAGGATCCCATATCAAGAGATTCACATAGCAACAAATGGATTTACCAAAGCCAACTTGTTAGGAATTTTTTTTTTTTGTAATTTATAAGGCACTTTGATTGATGACACACTTATTGCTATGAAAGTTTTGAAATTGCAAAATAGAAGGTTGAAAAGAGTTTTAGAGTAGAATGTAATGTTCTATTAAAATTTCAGCATTGAAATCTAGTGAAAATCATAACTTCATGTTCCCACCTCCATTTTAAAGAATTAGTGTTACCATTTATATATAACACAAGCTTGGAGAAAAAATTGTATCCTGGTAAAAGTGATAACAATGGTGAAGATGCATTTGAATTGGAATTTAAAACAAAACTGGAAATTGCCATATATCTGGCCCATTCCATGGAATACTTTCAGGATGATTATTTTGTTCAAGTAGTTAATTGTTATTAAAACCCAATAACATGTTTTTGGATGAAGACATGATGGGAAATATAATGGATTTTGGCATTGCAATATTAATTGATGCAACCCATACTAACTTACTTTAACACTTGCTTTGAAGGGATCCATGTCATAAATTGTTCCAACTATGACATTTTAGAACATTAATTCTACTTGTTATTTTGCATTAAAAAATTTGTGCACATTGGTCAAGTAAAATTTAATGGAAGTTGACTTCAATGCAAAGAATGGCTTAATTGAGGCAATGTCTACCAAAGTAGATAGTTGTAGCTGTGAAATTTTGCTATTGGAAATGTGTATTAGGAAGCAACCAACCAATGAAATATATTTTGGAGAACTAAACTTGCACAAGTGAGTGAAGTGAGTGTTTCCAAACATAGCGAATGTTAGAATTTTCGGTAGCTCAGAAGGTATTTTTGATAAGGATACCCACCAAAATTTATTGGTTGGGAAATTTACCCAAAAGTGGGGTTTTAGACCCAAAGTGTGGGTTTAGGACCAAAAGAAAACTAATTATTTATTTTTAAGGGTCAAGAGGCTAAACCCTAAGCCTAGAGGTTTCTTAAGTGACCTGAGGAAAAGGATAAATAGAGGAGACCTAAGATGAGGTCTCACACACTGTGTATAAGTGAGATGGACTTCACTTGAACAAGGAAGGGAGTTAAAGGAACAAACTATACAACCCTAGATGAGGAGGGTTGTAATTAGCAAGGAGGGTCAAGCTTCTTCCCAAGGAGGAGGCTAAAGTGGTTCGAAGCTCTTCGTTGTAGACAAAAGGAGTTGGTTAGAGTAGATCAAGGTTATGTAGAAATTCCTTGTAGATTCAAACTACTAAATTAATTTGCTAAACTAATAGACTTGAATATACTCTACACATCAATGGAAATAATTAAACAATCTCTAAATCATGCAACATACAAGAGAAATAATTAATTCAACATATTTGTAGCTATGAAATTTTGCTATTGGAAATGCGTATTAGGAAGCAACCAACCAATGAAATATATTTTGGAGAACTAAACTTGCGCAAGTGAGTGAAGTGAGTGTTTCCAAACATAGTGAATGTTAGAATTTTCGGTAGCTCAGAAGGTATTTTTGATAAGAATACCCACCAAAATTTATTGGTTGGGAAATTTACCCAAAAGTGGGGTTTTAGACCCAAAGTGTGGGTTTAGGACCAAAAGAAAACTAATTATTTATTTTTAAGGGTCAAGAGGCTAAACCCTAAGCCTAGAGGTTTCTTAAGTGACCTGAGGAAAAGGATAAATAGAGGAGACCTAAGATGAGGTATCACACACTGTGTATAAGTGAGATGGACTTCACTTGAACAAGGAAGAGAGTTAAAGGACCAAACTATACAACCCTAGATGAGGAGGGTTGTAATTAGCGAGGAGGGTCAAGCTTCTCCCAAGGAGGAGGCTAAAGTGGTTCGAAGCTCTTCGTTGTAGACAAAAGGAGTTGGTTAGAGTAGATCAAGGTTATGTAGAAATTCCTTGTAGATTCAAACTACTAAATTAATTTGCTAAACTAATAGACTTGAATATACTCTACTCATCAATGGAAATAATTAAACAATCTCTAAATCACGCAACATACAAGAGAAATAATTAATTCAACACATTACACAATGATTTCGTGGAGGAAGCCACAACTAAAAACCCCTACTATATGTATATTTCATTAGTCAGAAAATATGAGAATTTTACAATGCGTTGCTCAAGCCCGAGCATCCTCTGCACTATCTCTATCTGTCTCACTGCTTCTTAGACAAGCCTTGGCCAATACTTAACCTTTTTTTCTGTTTGGCCAAGTCCCTATTTCCTTGTGTTGTTTCCTTGGGAATTAGCCCCCTATTAATTAGGTAAATTCCTCAATTGGAATTGCACAATCCTCATAGGCCTTTCCTTTGAATGCATGCACCACATGTATAATTCAAATGATTATACAACTGATAGTACATTGTCCCTGAACTCCAAGATCAACTAGGTAACTCTCAAATCTAACATGCATGAGTTATTTATGAGTGAGTCATCAATTTACTTTTGATCACTGCAGGAAACACCACACTACTAGATCTCCCACTAGTTCCTCCAACAGTTGGAACTAGTTTAACTAATGTTAACTCAGTTAAACTAAATTAATTAATTACAACTCAAGATAAAATCAACCAAGTCTCCTGTAATGTAGGAGACACTCTAAATGACTCAAGTTATACCCTCAATTCAAATTAATTGAGCCAACTAAGTCAGATTAAATTAGTTAACTAATATAAGTTGTCATGAGATGTGGAATTACAATTTTATTCCTAATTTTATTCAAGGAAAAAATTAAATTAGGATTTTCTTATTGCTTTTTCAACACTCCCTCCCAACAAGAAAAGGATTATCTTCTACCCCGATCTTGCCTCTATGAAACTTGAATTTTCATCTTAAAAAAGCCTTTTTCAAAATATCTGCATCTTGTTCCTCTATAAGCGTGTACTCCAAAAACATGATTCTCTTATGCACACAATTTTGTAGATGGTGATATCGGATGTTGATATGATTGGACCAATCATGAAAAACTGGATTTTCATAGAGTTTGATACAACTCTGATTATCACAGTAAATCACTATAGGATCCATCTGCTGACCAAATAACCCAATAAGGATCTTCCTCGTCCAGATAGCTTCACAAGTTGCTTGAATAGTAACCGTGTACTATGCTTCTACTGAATTGAGTGCAACTAATCTATGCTTCCTGTTGTACCAAGAAACTACTGTTGATTTCCCCTAATTTCTCTTCATATCGGATGGACTCCCTACCCAATCTGCACTTATGAAGCCTTGAAGCTTCACTCCCTCTGTCCATCTGTACCAAAGACCAATCTAAGTGGTACCTATGAGGTATCTTAACACATGTTTAGATGCCTTCCATGAGAGTTTGGTTGGCTTAACCATTTCTTGACTAAGATGGTTAACTGCAAAACATATGTTCGATCGTGTGTTCACTAAATACATAAGTGAACCCACAAGTTACCTGTAAATAGTAGCCTCCGCTACTTCACCTGAAGTAACATCTTCCTTCCTCCAATTTCCTACTAGAGGAGTCTCCATGGGTTTGCTACTCTCCATGTGGAACTTCTTTAGTATCTCATTGGCATACCTTCCCTGAGAGACAAACAATTCCTCATCTCCCTGCCATACTTCCATCCCAAGGAAATAATGCATGAGCCTCATGTCCTTCATCTCGAATTCTCTTGCAATATCCCATTTGCAATATTTTACCATCTTATCATCCCTTGTTAGAAATAGATCATCAAAATATAATAATATAATCAACAATTTACCTTCAACCAAAATATGGTAAAGGTTCGCATCGACTTCACTTTTGGAGAAGCCCAACCTAGTGAAATAACTGTCAATCCTGGTGTACCAAGCACGAGGTGCTTGTTTCAATCCATACAACGATTGTTTGAGTTTGCACGCATGCGACTCTTGTTTGAAGGTATCAAATCCTTTCAGCTGCTTAGTGTACACCTCTTCCTCAATCACACCATTGAGGAATGTTGTTTTCACATCCATATGATGTATCTTCCATCCCATCTTCGTTGAAAGTGCTAGAATAGATATGATTGAAGAGTACCTTGATACTAGAGCAAAGGCCTCCTCGTAATCAATTCGCTCCACATGAGAGGACCTTCTGGCCAAAAATATGTCCTTGTGTTTGTGTACATTCCCATATAATGCTTGCTTTACCTTGCAAAGCCATTCAAACTCACCACCGACTTATCTGTTGGTCTTGGGACCACTTTTCAAACACTATTTCTAATAATGGAGTCATACTCCTCAACCATGGCATCAACCCATATTGGTTCTGGCATTGCTTCCTCAAATGAGGATGGCTCAATCTCTACACTCTCACTCGTTAGGGCCATGTAGCAAGTGTACCAATCTGGTAACCTCCTCTAACTGCGTTGTGATGTGGGTGCTCCCACATTCTTAGTTAGGTTGAGGCATATTTTGGCCTCCATTATGGTTTGGATCAGATCAACGCTCCAACATGGTACCACAGTGCTTGCAGGCCCTCTTCGCAACCTAGATTAAGGCTATGCCAACCTCCTTTTAGGGCTTGACTCCCTCCCTTCTTCATGAAACATAATATATCCTATGTGCATAAATTTTTGGTGGTAAAAATAGCTAGTTCATACATATGCCAGGGCATTATGCGCACATAGAACTCGGTGCCTTTACCTCTTTAACATGGCCAAAACCAAGCCCCACCAGGGAAAAAATATCCACAAAAACTCAACCCTTATCTGAGCACAAACTTAGCCTTATTTAGCATAGAAAATTAGAACATTAACTTAATTATCTAAGGTTGTGGATTCTTCCTGACATATGGATCTCCCTTAGCTTATCAAACTTGACTCTTGAGATGAGATCATTAGAGTTTTAGCTTTGCCCTTGATCTTTTCTAAGATTTATATTCAAAACAGCTAACAAAGAACATGGGACAACTTCAACATTGACCTTAGATTAGGCCGTGAAACCCCTAACAATATTTCACCCTTAATGATTTTCATAGAACAAGACTCTCTAGGACCCCTTCAGTAGAAATAGGCCCTCCTATGAATTTCTTGGAATAAGAGAGCTACATATCTCTTGCACTTAATTGTCTCATGAACCTCACCTTAGGCTCTTTAAACAATTTTCCTTGGGTCACTTAGGAAACCTTCTAGATCCAAGGTTTTCACTTATTTGACCCTTAGAATAAATTATTATTTATTTATTTTGGTCCTAAACCTCATCTTGGATCCAAAGCCCCATTTTGGGTGAATCGCCCAACAAGCAACTTATTGTGGGTTGTCCTCTCTTGGAAACACCTTCTGAGCTGCCCAAATATAACACTCCCTCTTAGTGAGGAAGTTATTCCCTTCACGTTTTTAGCTCCATGACTTTCCTTGCATATCCATCACTTCCTCGTACGATTCATGAATTTCCTTGTGTAGCCATATCCATCCACGTATGTGCCATGACTTCTTTGTATTAGGCATAAATTTGACTTGCATGGTGCATGAATATTCCTACATGCAACATGTGTAAGAGCCCTATCCTAGGGTCTGCTAACGGATCTAATTTCTTCTGAATTAAATGCGATAAGAGGCTTTAACTTATCTACTTACACTGCTTTCAACAAATAAAATTGTATCATTGAAATTATAATCAACATAAATTAAGGTGAATATTTCATTATAATTAACTTTACAAGAGTATTCTATGGAGGAATACCTGTACCGGTGGCTGGTGGAGATACCTTTGTCCTGCTGTTCCTACTGAATTCTCCTCTTTATGGACCCAACTGGATTTACCTCCCAGCCAACTAGGAAATAATACCTAGCCCAAGAAACCTCCACAGGTTCCCTAGCCCTCTGAGCCCAAGTCCAACCAGATGTAGTGTGTCCAAATGAAAGATTCAGACCAAGATAACAATACTTCCCTCCTCTCAACAACCCAAGAAACCTCCACAGGTTCCTAAGGTCTCCAAAAACACAACAAGTCCAAACAATCACAACCAACCCCACAATCCTAAGCAAGACCCCACCTCTCCTTTTCTCCCTCCCCCCTTCCCTTTTTTGATAATGAGATGGAGAGGGGAAGGAAGGTATAAAAGGGAAGGGGGAAGGGAGAAAAGGAAAGGTGGGGTCTTGCTTAGGATTGTGGGGTTGGTTGTGATTGTTTGGACTTGTTGTGTTTTTGGAGACCTTAGGAATCTGTGGAGGTTTCTTGGGTTGTTGAGAGGAGGGAAGTATTGTTATATTGGTCTGAATCTTTCATTTGAACACACTACATCTGGTTGGGCTTGAGCTCGGAGGGCTAGGGAACCTGTGGAGGTTTCCTGGGTTAGGGATTATTTCCTAGTTGGCTAGGAGGTAAATCCGGTTGGGTCCATAAAGAGGAGCATTCAGTAGGAGAATCAGGACAAAGGTATCTCCATCAGACACCGGTACAGGTATTCCTCCATAGACTACTCTTGTAAAGTTAATTAGAATGAAATATTCACCTTAATTTATGTTGATTATAATTTCAATGATAAAATTTTATTTGTTGAAAGAAGTGTAAGTAGGTAAGTTAAAGCCTCTTATTGCATTTAATTTCAGAAGAATTTAGATCCGTTAGCAGACCCTAAGATAGGGCTCTTACAACATGAATTTTCTAGCATGATCCTTACATATCCTTGTAGGATCTATGACTTTCCTTACACCACCATGAATGGTCTCTCATGGTTCAGGATTGTCCTTGCATGGGATGAAAACTTCTCAAAATTTCTTGAACCTAATGATTCAAACTTTTATAAGGCAGTTGACAATCCTTTGCAACGTCCCTCTAAAGCTAGACTCCCTCTTAGTCTACACAACCTTCACTGTCTCACTCTAATTACTACACGCACTCTAATCCATTGTCCCTTCAAAGTAGGTCTGATACCATGTTGATTTTTCCTTAGCACGTTAGAATTAGGTCTATGTCTAAAAAAACGATCAGAAACACATTGAAATGCCACAGCTCTTAGCACTTTGCATAGTAGAAATATTTAGCAGTGAATTCAAGTTAGTGCATAGATATATGAGCCTAATTCATAATTATTTCATTAGTACATTAATAAAATAATCATGGGGATCTTGTACCAGTGATCATGGCCCTCGATCTCTAATACAACTAGTATACATAATATACAACTAAGGTTTGTGGTTTACAACATGAGATCTGTAATTTGCCCAAAAAAAATAGACAAGAACAAACACATAGCTTACTTGTTGAATTAGATCATATAGCTCAATCCTTTCCATACTTTTTGTCCTTGACACCTAGCAGATCCTTTTCCTCCTTTAATCAAATTCTCACAAGGGTTCTACTACTCCAAAACCTTTCCACCTTTCAGCTCCATGAATCTGGTTTCCCATAATGAAGTGGCATATTATAACCACTATACATCAGCCTCCAGAAATCTGCATTCTTACAGTGACAATGCTCCTCCAAAATCATTGTTCATAGGCCCCAAGGATCTACCCTCTAATAGTAAATTTCATATTTATGTTTGGAAATTACTTGGGGTGGGGGTGGGGGGGTGAATCAACAATTTAAAAATTTAATTTTTTCTCAACTTAATTTTCTTCTTATGTAGCTAATGGTTTATCTATATTCTCTATTATTATTGGATTCCTTTTGCAGTTGTCAGAGAGAGCAATTTTCATATATACTTATCACAAATTCATGAAAATTCACAAAACATTCAAGAAACAACACATGAAGACACCATATATAAGTGGAAACCCTGAAGGGAGAAAACCACAAATTTTAGGTTGAATGTTATGTGAAGGAAAGTTAATACTCCTTATCACATCATATTTTTGTAGGCTCCAACATACAAGAGGCTCCTACCTCAAAGGGAGCTCTAATGACCACAATTTTTCTGTAGACTACAACCCACAGGAGGCTCCCACCTCAATAGGCTACAACCTTTACTTTATCAAGCTACAACATAGAAAGTGACTACAATATCTGAATCACAATATCAAGTCAAAAGCGTTGGTTACCTAACATACAACTTTATTTTCAAGTCTACTACAAATCTTCATTTCTTCTCCTCTTAAACTATGTTCCTCTTTTATCATTGCTCATCAACTTTCTCATGCAGATTACTTCACTTCAAAAGTTCTCTTTCTTAATTTTTTCAACTACAATCAAATTCTACCTTGGACAACTTAGATGATTGAGATGATGATTGCATTAGATTCCTCCTTTCGAGAGGACCAAAATCAACCTAAATATCACCTTATTTTGATAAGCGAAAGTTGGGTTTTGAATTCATTTATTCACTCATGTATATTGGGTTAGGTCGGCCCTAAGCACATGTTAATTTGGACAGGTTGACCTCAACCCCAAGTGGGCCCTCATGAAATCCTTTAAATATAATATACCTCAAGCTCATTTGGACACATTGATCAAGCCATATTCTCTTCTCTTATTTTCTTGGTTCACACAGGTCTGACAGAGGAAATCTTGTGCAAAGGGTCCGAAACTATAGGGAATTCATCTACGGTTTTATGGATCTCAGACGTTGACATGTAACTAAGTATTTTTGTCTCTGGATGCGAGAATGGTATGGTCCTAACAACGTATAGGGAGCCTTGGATGCTAGCACATAGTGTTCATTGGAGTGTTTGGGAGGCCAAGATTTCTGCTGCTCAGTTTGGTCCCCAGACACATGCACAATATGGTCTTGAGAGCGTCCGAGCTTCCATAGATTCTCACACACAAGACTTATGAGAGAGTCTAGGGTTTGAGGTAGATCTGAGCAATTTTTACCCCAGACACCCTCATCCATTTTACCTGGGAGCGTCCATATTTTTTTGGACGTAGTCTTCCAATTCTATAAAGAGCATCCAGGACTACTATAGACGCTCACACAACCCCTCCTCCCTTCCTCTGGGACTCAAAGATGAGATTTCAGTATTCCGAAGATTCCACTCAGTGAAAGCAATGTTCAACAAAGTGACAACAATATTTAGCAGTTGACTACAGTGAATGACAACACATTACATTCCTCATAATCAGGGTTGTGATTATAAGCATGATTAGATATGTTTCATGGATATCATAGTTGTTTTGTTGCATAGATAAATCTATGGATCATTTTACTCTCTTTTGTTGAATCATTTGATGATGATCTAAGAAGAAGAATATTTTCAAGGGTTTTCCCCATAGTGGGTTTTTCCCTAGTCTCAGACCAATCCCGGTGTCTCTATGTGTGTGTATGTTTTTCTTCTATTGTTCCTTTATGTTCCGCTGCACTGATGATGATGTTGTTCTTTCTATATAATTGTATATGTTGATGAATAATGGTGTAGATATCTGAATAATGTAATGATGCTATGGGGTGAACTTAATGTATTAATGAAGAAATGCAATTACCAAAGCAAAGAACAATGTATCCCTATGAAAAATTAACATGGTATCGGATTTGGGCAGAAGAAAAGCCATGGAGATCACCTTGATGATGACAACTTTGATGGAAGCAAGAAGATGATTGTGGAAACCTAAAAGAATTCTAGGGTTTGAATAAAACCCTAAGCAACTTGATTATTAGGGTTTGATGTATTTTGAAGGTTAGGGTTGGAGAGAAAACCCTGGTTTATGGAAACAGTATGAGATATGGAACCTAGCTGGTCAATGTGAAGATACTCAAGCACTTGTGAAAGATTTGATGGGATAATCCCTAGTAGGTCTGGTTGGATAATTGAAGGAAACATTGGTATATGGACCATGGACATTGATGACTCTTGAAGATTGGTACAAGAGGGAGAGGATCACCTCTCATTGAAGATAATTATTTCTTGACTTATGATGCCTCTTACTTTTGTTTAGATTTATGGATCTGATAATTATGCTCATTGTTTATACTTCCTACATATGTGTTTGAGTACATGGATGTTTATAACCTCCTTGATGAGATAGATACTTCTTAAGGATCATTTGAATTGTAGGAAGGATGGTTAGAGATAGAAAAGGTTAAAAGGCACTATGACAAAGTGCTTCTAGCAGCCCATGTCTAATAAAAAGGTGCACATGTATTTGAATACCACAAGATATGCATGGTATGTTGTATTTGAGAAATGACGTTGATGGCTAGGTAAGCCCTAAGGTATGATGAGAATGTCTCTTTCTTTGATGGCTCATACATGCATATGAATGTGACTTGGATCTATATGATGAACTGATGCACCTCGTGTTGAACATTTTTGATCTTCTTGAATTCTATAAAGAAGGATATAACCTTGACTCTAGGAAATGATAATTTTCATGATGGATTTCATATATAATTATAGCTCATTGACTCTTATATGTGATACTACTGGTAATGCTTGTGATAAGCATGATGAAAGCATATGGAAAGAGAGATTGACACTCTTGTTGTTTTGGTAAATATTTATTGAATGACCTAACTTAATCTCATTGGTCATGATAAGCATGGTAACCTTGATGTTAGAGGTATAACTATGAGATTGATATTCTATATCTCTTACTACCTGTGGTCATGTCTTGATAGCATATGGTAAATATGAATTCCCTAACTTGATCAAGTGCCTTGACAGAAAGTGTTATTGTGTTCATAACCTTTGAGATATGATGTTGCATCTATCTATTTCTTTGAGTCTAACCTTTGATCAAAGATTGATGTCATGATGCTGATAGCCATGATAGATATATGTTTATGATCTAACAAATCTGCCATTGCTTGACTCTAGTAGAGACAGGTTGATGATATGAATGAAGTAGATTCCCAGTTAGAGGGAGAATCTCTTCTCAAGATTCTTACTCTTATTACTATTTTCATTATGTATTGTTGAATCATGATTTATTTGCATCTGACATTATTGTTTTGCAACAAAGTCTGAAATTTGAAGCTTCTATAGAAATCAGGGTTCTTGCTCCAGACACAAGCATGGAAATGGGAAATCTCGTCCCTAGACGCACGCATGCTAAGGACCAGATAACGTCCAAGCATCTAACCTGAAGGGAGTGTCCAGGGGTTTGACTACATTTGACCATCATATGAAGCTTTCTGAAGCTGCCTGAACTCTAAATCAAGGTGTCTCTGACATATTCTACCACTGTAGTCTGATTTCTGAAGTTGTTGGGTTAAATTGCTGACCACATGAACATGAAGTATTGTGCATGAAAACAATTGTTCACCTGAAAGATTTCAGTACCACAGATGTGTTGTAGATAACAACAACATATGCAAGAAAAAAGCCTTGGATGTTTTCCATAACATGAACATGCAGACTGGAATTTTGTTTGCAGGTGACCGGGACATACATATAGATATGTCACTATGTTTGTGCTACAATAGGTTGGCATGATTTGGCTTATTGATATAGATGAACAATATTTTATCATGATGCTTGACAACAACTTTGAATTGATGATTGAAATTTGGACTTGACCTGATGTCGAATGAATTGATTTGACGATTGTTGATTTGGCTTGATGTCTATGTTATGTTGGCATAATTACTTATGTGGGTATTTAGAAAAATTATTTTGTATTGGCCTCCTTGTTCCTAGCACAATGTTTGAGGTACTGGTAGTTTTGATTCAACATGAAATTAGAACATTCATGAGTCATCCTTGGTGTATGAATTTGCACCTAGTGACAAAAATGACTTATGAAAATGACCTGATGAAGTTTGGATTGATATTGCATGGTTGGTTACAACCTATTGGCACTATAATTAAATGATGTCAATATTTGATATGAGCTCCACCTATATCCTAGTTGAAATAATTGATATTGTGATGTTGATGACTTTGATATTGGTTGTGATCTGAATTCTAAAAATTGATAAGTTGACCTTGTTGATGTGATGGTACAACATTGATTTATTTAAGGCTGATTATGTTGGCTTAGAAAGGCATTATTCTTAGAGAATTGCATGAAGCAAACTCCCTAATCCAGATATGTCTATATTTGGCATTTATCTGATGAAGTAAGGATGATGAGTTCCAAGGTATAATGGCTTTGATTTTTATTATGATTTTGGCCTTATATCCTGACGATCTACTCTTGACAAGTGATGATCCTTTGATGATCGAAATCAAAGGGAGATGGCTTCTAAAGATCAAAATGATGTATCATGGCATGATGAATTGATTTCTTGAATTTGGCAAATAAATATCGCAAATCTATTGGAAAATGTTTTTGAATAATGAAAATGCAAATCCTTGGATACTCTGATTTGAAGTTCAATATGTTTTTGAATTTGACATGGAATCCATCAGTTGATTGAAGCATTGATGTTCTATTTCAAACATCCATCTCTATATGTATGGTGTTCATAGAACTTGAATAAATTCATGAGTGAGACACTTCATTCACATAGAGTTTCCACCGAGCATCCTTTGAAATATCCACATGAGATATTCTATTTTTGAGGATGAGATATTTCTCCTATGATATGTGACTTCATGGATGTATTGTTTTTTATTTGGATACTTCTTTAGTATGAGATCTTCCATGATATCTTGGATGAGAGGTTCATAGTACAATTGAGGATGAGTACGATGTTGCTAACATGTATAGCTGTGAGGAAGGATGAAGAAGATCCTTAGAGAGTTGTCTAAGCATGATCTAGATATGGCATAGAGTGAGATCCGATTGACAAAAAATCCCATATTTGTAGTTGGGACCGAGATAATCTCATATATTAAGACAGTGCAGTTGTTCAAAACAAGCTCAGGCTTGTGGTTGGCACCTCCTTGAGAGGGAGGATGATTATGGTATCCTTTTGTGATTTATATGATTATTTATGTTCTGACATGATATTTGATTTGATGTCTTGAATGAACAAGAAACGAATTCTATTAAGACAAGAAGATACCATATTTTATTATGATGAGAGCAGCATTGATCGAGGAAACTAAGCCAAATCTTCCTCCCTGTCTTAGCTCCGAGCGTGAGGAATTGAGATAGAGGACTCGTGGGGTTGAGGGAACTATAGACAATAGGGTATGATCCTTATCTGTTTCCCATAGGGTTGAATATTTTTCTCCCCTATCTTCATAGGGTAGTAGAATGCTTCTCCCATGTCTAGTCTTTACAAAGTATACCCTAGTTGGCATCATACCCACAAGCAGGGCTTGTCAAGAATATCGCTCCTTGTTTGGCCAACGAGTTGAGAGTGTACTTGGGGTGTACAACCCAAGTGAATTATGATGCAGTTGTTCTACCACATGACTATTTGGGGTCATCGATGGGAAGATCAATAGGCAATAGGATGGGTTGAAATAACCCTATGTTATTCTATGTTGATATTAGGCTCCCTGATGAGATCCCAAGGTTGAGATACACTCCCCTGTGTGTTTGTATATCCTATTTCTTGATATGGGGTTGTATATGTATAGCTCCCCCATGAGATTTCGGGTCGAGATGTGTTCCCCGATGTGGTTTCAGGTTGAAATGTGCTCCTTGATGATATGCTCTCTGATGACGATTGATGATGATATTTCAGGTAGTAACCCACTGGAAATGACTCTAGGTAGTAGCCTGATGGATAAAGGGTTGTAGCTTGGGCTCCCCTTCAGTAACAAATTCTTCTTCTTCTAGATTCAAGAATGTTCAACATATGATCAAGAACAATCAAGAGATAAGCAGGAATAAGAAATGGATAAATTGAGATGTACATTGATGATTTGTGATGATGAGATACTTGAGGTGGTCATGACATGATGAGTACATTATAGATATGAATAGTGATGATAGGTGATGACACTTGAAGACACAAGAATGACATATTGATCAATGGACATATATTGGCAGGTGGAATTCTCCCTAGTTGAGAGGGAGTATTAATTTTTGTAATTTCAGTAAAATTCCACCTTGGACAAGTCAGATGACTGATATGATGATTGCATTAGATTCTTGTTTTTGAGAGGACTAAAATCGACCTAAATATCACCTTATTTGGACAATCGAAAGTTGGCTTTTGAATTTATTTATTCACTCATGTATATTGGGTTAGGTCGGCTCTAAGCACATGTTAAATTGGATAGGTTGGCCTCAAGCCCAAGTGGACCCTCATGAAAGCCTATAAATAGAAGAAACCTCAAGCTCAATTGGATACATTGATCAAAACATCTTCTCTTCTCTTATTGTCTTAGTTCGCATAGGTCTGATGGAGGAAAGCTCGCACAAAGGGTCTGAAACTACAAGGTCGAAGCTCACATTGATCTAAGGTTTTCTAGATCTCTGACACTAGCATGTAACTAAGTATTTTCATCCCTAGACGCTGCCACAATATGGTCCTGAAATCGTCTAGGGAACCTTGGATGCTAGCACAAAGTGTTCATGGGAACTTTTGGGAGGCTAGGGTTTCTCCTGCTCAGTTTGGTCCTCGGACGCATGCACAGTCTAGTCTAGGTTGCCATAGATGCTCACATAGAAGCCTTATGAGAGCATCCACGGTTTGAGGCAGATCTAGGTATGTTTGACCTCAGACACCCTCATCTAGTTCACCTGGGAGCATCCAGATATGTTC
Organism: Pinus taeda; assembly: GCA_000404065.3. Taxonomy (NCBI): domain Eukaryota; kingdom Viridiplantae; phylum Streptophyta; class Pinopsida; order Pinales; family Pinaceae; genus Pinus; species Pinus taeda. The sequence continues at coordinate 349,525 of APFE031147690.1, read as the reverse complement.
CAGACACAGTCTTCTAGTTCTGTAGGGAGTGTCCAAGACTACTATAGATTCTCACACAGCCCCTCCTCCCTGCGTCCGGGACTCAAAGATGATATTTTAGTATTCTAAAGATTCTACTCAGTGAAAGAAGTGTTCAACACAATGACAATAGTATCTAGCAGTTGACTATAGTTAATGACAACACACTATAGTTCTTAGAATCAGGGTTGTGATTATAAGCATGATTAGATCCATTTCATGGATATCATAGTCATTTTGTTGCATAGATAAAGCTATGTTCATTTTAATCTCCTTTGATGAATCATTTGATGATGATCTAAGAAGAAGAATATTTGCAAGGGTTTTCCCCATAGTGGGGTTTGCCTTGGTCCCAGACCAATCTTGGTGTCTCTCTTTGTGTGCATGATTTTATTCTATTGTTCCTTTATGTTCCATTGCATTGATGATGATGTTATTCTTTCTATATAATTGCATATGATGATGAATAATGGTGTAGTTATGAATAATGTGATGATGATATGGGGTGAACTTAATGTATTAATGAAGAAATGTAATTATCAAAGAAAAGAAAAATGTAGCCCTATGAAAAATTAACACTCTTTTCATTCAACAATGTATATTTTATAAGCATGGCTTGTTAGCTGTTTGTATTCTCTACATGAATATGAAATGAGAATTTGCCTCTTGGTCTTCCAATATTGTTCACAATCAATCTCTTCAATTTCAATGTTGAAAATCATAATTTTGTAATATGAAATAGTGTTGCAATAAAATGGACTAGCAAGAATGATTGTAAAAGACATATCTAGAAACTTCTTAGTTTGTATTGGTTACATTTTCCAAATTTTTACGAGCTACTTGTTAATGATTAATAAAAGTATACATTTTCCAAATAGCTATGTCATGAGTCATTTTCCAATTCAATCAACATATCTATCAATGTTTTAGCCTTTGCACTTCACATCACTTTCAACCTTTTACATTCAATCCTTCAACATTAATGTGAACTTCACATTCAACATAAATTATCACTAGTGTGATCAATGACATCAATGACAATATTACCAACATTCTCCCCCTTTGGTATTGATGACAACTTTTTCTGTTGTTGCTCATGAAATTACCTATTCTTTTTACCTCTGTCTATCTCCTTCTTTGACATCAATGACATGGTATTTACCTTTGCAGAAAAAAATGGATGTTGGAGAATGTAGAGTGCTGTAATTGAAAATACTACTTCAAAATCTGTTTAATAAATCCATTTAAAAACTATTTTCTAGTGTTTTCGCATGATAGGGTACAAAATGCTAATTTTAAAAAATATTGATGAGTGATCCAATTAGAAGTTTGTTATCCATAGTTGAATTAGTAGTGTATCTACCAAGGGTATGTGACATATAGACAATGTTAACTTAATTAGAGATGTTATTGCCTTGAATAATATATAACAAATAAAGTATTTGACAAAGCATGTATATACTAATACACCATGTATATAATACTACCATGTATATAGTGTTTATGTACAACACATGTATATACAAAACCAATTATAATATTAAGACAACGCATGAATATACACCAAGGGTAATATTAAGCTAACTAATCCATTATGAATGCTAACCATTTGTAATAAAGCGCAACCATTCATTAAAAGATGGATCATATAATACCTCCAAACCATATATAGTAACGCCATCCAAAATAATAATAATGAGAATCCAAGAAAGTTGGATCATTAATAAAGCCAAACCATAAATAACGCCAACCATAACAAGTGTAATAACATTGGAGTTTAATATGTTAACACTGGAGTTGAGCATTGGATCATTAACACTGAACGCTGGAGTTGAATGTTGGTTATGTAATAGTGTTGTAGTTTAATGCTGGTTAACACCATCTGTCTGTAGTCATGTCAGAGCCAAGTATTTGTTTGAGTGGATGTTGTCTGTGAGATATTGTTTGAGTGGATCGCAAATTTTTTGAGGCCGAGTATAGCGTTTGTACCCCATAGTTTCCACAGTTGGCGTTTGAAGGGTGTTGAAGACGTCTGGCGTAGAATTAGAGTCGAGGAAGCCGCAATTTCTCCTCCAACAGAAAGCCGCAAAACTTCTTGATATTCATCAGCAAGATTTTTCCGGTTATTTTCTTCTAGTATCTTTTCTCTGTACTAAAATGGATGCTCCTTCTAGTTCGAAAGGAATGTTTGGTTCAAAGCACTTTCAGGATGTTCAAAATGAAGATGAACAAAAATCTGGTTTAGAAACTATTTGTCATACTGAATCCTCTTCCGAAAACTCTGCTTCTATTGAACAAGAAGAACTAAGCCCTACTGTAAATTGGAAACTACCTCCTGTTTCCCTCGCAGAAGTTTATAGAGGATTATCTCCATTCCACTTTAGAGCCCTAAGTCAGATAAAAATAAGAGAAAAGGCAATTCAGACAGATTTGAATCTTAATCTTATGATGACTGTTCCTCTATTAGAAGAACGACAAATAAAAACTGCTTTGAAATCTGGGTACCAGTATGTCCATCTGGGGATGGTAAGAGTCGGGCTAAATGCTTTGCACAGAAAAGGACAAAGAGCTTATGTTTTTTCAGCCCTTCTTGATAATCGATGGACTGTGTTTTCCAAAGCCCTCATAGGTGGAATAGAAACTAGCCTATCAGATGGCCCTGTACAATACGACGTATATCCTGATTTCTCTGTTTCTTTGTCAGACCCTCATATACTGAAATTTTTAACCTTAGGAGTACAAACAAAAGGCTATGAGCATTTCAGGTCAAAATCCAAAAATATGACCATCTTTTTTATCACTTGCGTGAGATTTTATAATACAACCATTCCAACTGTTTTGCACTCCCCTCCTGATGGCACTGTAACTCTAATTCAATATGACTCCTCCTGTAATCCAGTAGCACTTGTGCCTATCTCTAGAAATGACCTTTGCCGTCCTGATGATTGGATAACAAACTGGGCAAAACCAGTCCGAAGACCCATTGCTGCTGCACAGTCAATAAGTACTGAGTTAGATGACCGAGTAATCACTCGTTTTCCCCGAGAGCATAAAGAAGAAAGTAGTAGACCTTCTATATCTACTATTCCGACAACAATAAATAATCAATTACAGCCTGTACAGTCTCAGCCCCAAGAACAGATTGTGATTGATCCTGCTGTTTTTGAGTCATTGAAGAAATTATTTACTCAACCACCAGAAAGTTCAGTTTTCAGTTCTGTTTGTGATCACCCTCATTGTTCAAAGACTTTCTGTCAATACTCATCGGATCCTCCAACACCTCATGGTGACTCTTCTAAAAGAATCAATATGATAAATTTCACTCCTTCATCTGATTCTTCTAAATAAAGCTATAAGCGTGTCACATTCTTTAACCCACAAGAAGAACTCCTTGTACAGACTATATCAAGTTCTTCTACCAGAGGCTTGGGTATGAAAAAGATCTGCCTATTCCTTCCTACCGAAGAAATCCCATTGAAAAAATCCCGAAACATGTTGAAATTCCCTCTGATTCCGAGATTATGGCCTTTCTGAAAATATTTAAAGGCATTGGCCCCTATGACCCAGAAGATGCTTGGAAGAAGAAAATGTTCAGTTGGGATATGTTCACTCATGAGAAAGAAAACCTGTATCTACAAGAAGTTAGACTTCTTGAGAAAAATGACAGACCTTCTTTTAATAAGCAGAATGTAGACAAATGGCAAGGATGGATGAAAGAAAATAACCAGTGGATATCATTCTATGAATGGTATTATCCCTCTGAAAATATCATAGAAGAATCTTTAATGAAACAATTCAGGAATCAAGCCAAGCAGAAAAAGATTAAAGATTCTCAAAAATTTGTAGAAGAAAAGATGTCTGAAAATCCGGTAGTTATTCCTCCTCCTCTCAAAGCACCTGCCTTTGAGCCAAAGATCCATAATATGTTGAATAAGCCAAATATCCCAAGATCTTTGACAGCAGTAAGAGAACAAGGAGAAGAACTGATCAGACAAATTTGTTCACAATTTCATGTAAATATGATAAGATCAGGAACTCCTAACAAGCATAAATGGGAGCTCCTTGATGGTTTGATCTTTGAGACTGATAGAGAATTTCCTCCCTGGAAGAATTTTGTTATCAGAAGTTAGGATGGGAAAATGTATAAAGTTCTTCCCTCTCATCCTGATGATCCCTCTATAGCAGCCAAAGATTCTATTGCCGCTACAAATTGGGCAAATCTGGCATTATCTAGTCTTCAAAAGTATTTGAAAATGAGGTTTGATTATGTTGATACTGCATACTCTGAATTAAAACTCATGGTGGGAAGAGTATTGCAGAAACAAGATTACAACACTGTGTGCTTGAATGACAGTGTAAAGACTCTGGCAGAAAATGACCAAACCATTGCTCAGAGTCTAGATAAGCTCTCTCTATCAACAGAAAGAAAGATCAATGAAGCATCTATTGCCCATGGAAAAGAACTTGTCAAGGTTTCCAATAGTCTTGATATTGTAAAGAAACAAGTTTGGGAAGTGACTAAAGGAATTGATTCTTTGAAAAAGAAGCCTAACACAGATGCATATAAAACGACTACTCTTTTTTCTGAACCAAAGAGTACACTTCCTTATTCTCTCACCTCCTCTATTGAAAGCCTCATCAAAGCCCCTAGCTCCATAAATTTTCCTCTGCCTACATCAACTCATCCGTACTCTTTATTTGCAAATCCCAGCATCTTTAGTCCAGTTGCTACTTCATGCAAATCCAAAGAGACTGAAGAAATTTCAAGAAACTACAGAACAAGTTTTTTATTTGGAGTAACCTCTCAAGAAGATGAAGAAGAAAGCAAAGAACATATAAGTCTTCATAAAATAGATTCAGTTCCAGAGGTTGATGAACTTGAAGCTTGTATTAATAATATTTCTGTCCAGGATAAAGAACAATTTGGTATTCCTATTCCTGAAGAAAGCATTGAAACCCAAGTCAATGCTACATCCTCAATATCCCGATGGGATACTACTTGGAACCCAGCCCCAGACCGAAGGGATTTGATGAAATCAGAATACCATCAGGTCTGATCTGCAAATTCCACATATTCATGGAATATTGATAACTGTACAGAAGCTGAAGTCATGTCTGTGTTGCATTCCATGCTCGTATGTTACAGAACCTATCTTTCAGATGACATTGGCCCAATAAATGCCACCAGAAGAATTATTGGGGGATTTGAAGGAACGTTGGATTCCTGGTTAAAAGATGAAACTATTAAAGAACCAAATCTCCTTCCTCATTGGGAACAGTCAATGGTTTTAAATGAAGAAGGTTCTACCTATATGGACCCAGTCACCAATTTGCCTGTAAATAATATGATTGGCAAATTAATTTACATCATTATAGTGAATTTCATTGGTTTCCCACAGATTACTAATGATATTACCACTCTAACTCTTTTGGCTATGAAGTTGCATAATATGCAACATTTTGATGAGTATTTTAATGAATTTCTTCATAGGTTACATACTCTGTCTCCTGAGTTGATCCTCAAACCCAAATGGAAAGAAATTTTTGTTGCTTCTCTTCCACAATGGGTTTCTACAGCAATTGTAAATAAGTTACTAGGAAAGATTGGAGACTATAAATTTGGGATTATTAGGCAAGCTGTCAAAGCAATTATTGTTGAGTTATGTTCACAAATGAAAATTGCTCGTGCAACCACAAATCCCAAAAATCCACATGGATACTAGCAATTATGTAAGCAGTGGCATCTTGGCAAAGCTGACAATTCTGGGCGGCATAGAAGGAAGAAAAAACATCTCAAACTAAAGAATTCTCAGTTTTCCCAAGAAAAATCAAAGAAAAAGCACAGTAGAATAAAGCCTTACAAACACACAAAAATGTTCTCCAAGGAAAGAGAGATCATTTGTTACAACTGCAACAAAAACAGCCACACAACTCCGAATTGCCCAGAGAAGAAAAATGAAAAATCAAAGAAAAAGATATCATACAGAAACAAAAAAGGGAAAATTAATTTCTTTGATTTACCCAGCAGCTGTGATGAATTAATATCTTCTGACCCTGAAACAAAAGATGAAATAAACCATGTTTATTCTACTGATTCTTCTGATGAAGAATGGTGCAGGGACCCACACTGCACAGAATGCAGAGACTGTGAATGCAGTGATCCAGATATCTGCAATTGCAACACAGTCAGTATGATGAAGGCAGATGAAGATGAAATAAGAAGAAACATGTTCATGCAGATGATGGCAGCAACGGATCCTCAGATTAAAGATATGTACAAATTTTTGTTGACGGATCATTTCAACAAGCCATCTTCCACTTCAAAGAAGTCTCCTAACAAGGGTTATGTACCACCTGCTTCCTTATTTTTAGTTTAAGCTTTGACTCGGTAGTTCAGAAATGAAGATCTTGGAGAAGATTTTCCGCAGACTTTGCCTGCAGTTCATCAGGCAATCAAAGAATTAAGGAAAACGATAAAAGCAAATAGGAGACTATGTATTGAAAATCACAAAGATTTGAACATAAGATTAATGAACGCCCAGGGTGCATCATCCTCACAAGGGCCTGATATTTCATGAAAGATAGAAAATTGGACTTTCCATGCAAATCCAGTAATGACACACAGCCAACAGCATGACAGTTCAGAAGAAGAAGGAGAAGAGAAAGACAGAACAGACTTTGGATGCAATATAATAAACAGGGATGTTATGTATTGCATTAGGATGAAAGTCAAGATTGGGAACCAGTATGAGTACTGGAAAGTTCTTATGGATACGGGTTCCAGACTAAATATTGTAAGTGATACTGTAGTAAGTATGAATCATAGAAGGCCAACTGCCTGCCCTAAGATTACTACAGCCAGCGGAGAAACCACTACCAGACATGAAGCAGAAATAGATGTATTTCTAAATGAAAAAATTGTTGTTCATCTAGTTTGTCCAGTAGTTACAGGAATGGATTGTGCAATGTATCTTGGTACTCCATTTTTCCAGAATTTTTAAAAACACGGAGCAAAGCTTGACAGTAGCAGCGAAAGGTATGGATACTTTGTCAGTTTAGAAGGTAAAGAAATTTTCATCCCATTTATAAATTCCAATATGCCTAATAGATTAAAAAGAATTGAAAGAATGCAGAATCTATTGGCAAAAACAGAAACAAAGAAAGAAATCCTAAAAGCAGAAGAAAATTTGGATAAGGGAAAATTTGCTACTCAAATAGCAGACCTCACTGCTAAGTTTAAAGAATGTTGTTCAGATGATCCGAACGCCTTCTGGCATATCAAAAAGCAGGAAGTGGATCTTCCTCTCAAGAAGGATTTCAGCGGAAAGTTAAGAAGATCCAAGGCAATAGCAATGAATGGAGATAAGATGAAATTATGTAGAGCTGTAATTAAAGATCTATTAAAGAAAGGACTGATCAGAAGAAGTAAAAGTCTAATAGTGTGCTTTGCATTTTATGTTAATAAACATGCTGAGATTTCCAGGGGAAAACCAAGGTTTGTAGTAAATTATAAACCCCTGAATGGTATTCTAGATTATGATGCTTATCCATTGCCAAAACCATCAGTAATACTTGCTCAAATATCCAGGTCAAAGATTTTTTCCAAATTCGATTTAAAATCTGGATTTTGGCAAGTAGGAATAAAAGAAGAGGATAAGTGGAAAACTGCTTTCTTAGTACCAGAAGGGCATTACGAGTGGAACATTATGTCGTTTGGTCTAATTAATGCCCCTTCTGCATTTTAGAGAATCATGGATGAGACTTTTGAAGGAATGGAGGAATTCCTGAAAAAGTATATTGATGATTTTCTTATTCATTCTGATAACATTACTGACCATATTAAACATCTGAAGATTTTCTTATGTAAGGTCAAAGAGATGGTAATAGTGTTGTCAGAATCGAAGATGAAATTGTTTAGGCCTATGACCGACTTCTTAGGTTACAACATACAATATGGTTCATATACTGTAATTCAAAGAAGTTTGAATTTTGTCGATCATTTCCCTAACGAAATAAAGGACAAAACTCAATTGCAGCGATTTTTAGGAAGTCTAAATTACATTTCAAAGTTTATCAAACATTGTGTGCAGGAGAGGAAACTGTTGAACAAAAGATTTCAGAAAAGTCCGATCCCATGGAATGAAGAATGTACGCTAGCTGTCAAGTCAATAAAAGACAAGGTAAAAAGCATTCAGCCACTCTCCCTGATTAGAGAAGACTGGGAAAAGATTATCATGACAGATGCAAGTTATGAAGGATGGGGAGTAGCTCTATGGCAGAAAGTTCCAGATAGTAAAAATGGAATAGAGGTTTGTCAGTATGCTTCTGGCCTCTCAGCTAAAAATCAGTTAAATTGGTCAAGTCTGAAGAAAGAACTCAGAGCAGTCTGTTTAGGCATTGCAAAGTTCAGGGATTTCGTGATCTACACTAGATTCACAGTAAGGACAGACTGCCAGGCTTTGAAATCTGCTATTCATAAATGGGACTTTGAAGATACTGCTATCGTAAGGTGGATAATGTAGCTCAGTAAATACAACTTTGATATTGAATTCATAAAAGGGGACAAGAATAGCTTTGCAGACATGTTGAGTCGAGAATTCTTGTCAGAACATTCCATCATGATCCTAAAATGCAACTTCATAAGAAGGAATGAAGAGACTGTTGAAATCGAGACTCCTTCTGGTTGGGTATCCTACAGATTGAATAAGACCCTTATGGAACATGATGATGAATGGCAGCCTATCAAATAAATTAGACATAGGACAGGTATTGATTTCCTATGGACAGGCCTGCATCAGGATGAAATGAATGATGAAGCCTTTGAAGCCTTAGATTATCTGGAGCAGACCGGGAGTATAATCCATAGGATTGAAAGGGATCATGAAGATGACAACAGAATCACCAACTGCCATATCACCTTTAGAAGGTTTGATAATCATCTTAACAGAGAAAACTATGATCCGGATCGCCAAAAGGAAGCATTCTACACCGCCATGAATCTACAAAATTTTTCAGTTAATATGTTTTATTCTTTGCAGTTTTCCTTCCTATTTGAGGATACACCTGTTGAAGACTTGGAAGAAGAAGACCCATTACCAGATTGGTTTATGGAATGGTGGAAAATATATGGATTATCCCCATTGATTATGAATCCATATTCATTAACCATGTTAAAAATCCCCAGTTTTAACACCCCTGAATTATTAATGAGGACTCTGGTATTGAACAGAACAATCCGAGATTTGATGGAGATAAGTGACATAGATTTTCTTAATAGTGTCAGAAGATGCAACCATGTGAGGTGGTTTGTCATGAACCACTATAAGTGTAGAAGAATTCTTCCAAGTACAAATTATGATGAATTCCACCGAAATACTGATCCGAATCTAAATCCATTCCGGAGACTGCAATATTTGGATCTGCCATACCCCTATGATGAAGCTGCCCGCGAATCTGAAAAAGAAGTCTTGGTACAATATTATTTCAACTACTTGATCGAAAGATGGAATTACCGCCACTACACATATCCTCAAATCGACTATTATACCTTTGATTGACGTCTTTCCAACTGACTATGATGTTGGATGAGCTTTCGTGGATTCCCTCGTACTGGAAATCTCCACTGTGTAATCTTTGTATAGATTTGTATCCTGTCTTTAGGTCTTTTCGAGCTTTCGTGGATTCCCTCGTACTGGAAATCTCCACTGTGTAAACATAATAAGCGTCCTAGATTCAGTCCCCATATGCCTCTGGCTATCCGTAAAAGGAGAAGGGATGAGATGACATGGGTTAGTACGCCCATGCCCGTATCTAGCTTTTGATGATTTCTTTCAGTTTGTACAACATCTTTGCTTTGAATCATCTGTCTGTAGTGAATCATATTTGATATCTGTGTAAGGTCCGCAGTTTGCGTTTGAAGGGTGTTGAAGACGTTTGGCATAGAATTCGAGTCGAGTAAGCCGCAATTTCTCGTCCAACAGAAAGCCGCAAAACTTCTTGATATTCATCAGCAAGATTTTTCCGGGTATTTTCTTCTAGTATCTTTTCTCTGTACTAAAATGGATGCTCCTTCTAGTTTGAAAGGAATGTTTGGTTCAAAGCAATTTCAAGATGTTCAAAATGGAGATGAGCAAAAATCTGGTTTAGAAACTATTTTTCATACTAAATCCTCTTCCGAAAACTCTGCTTCTATTGAACAAGAAGAATTAAGCCTACTGTAAATTGGAAACTACCTCCTGTTTCCCTGGCAGAAGTTTATAGAGGATTATCTCCATTCAACTTTAGAGCCCTAAGTCAGATAAAAATAAGAGAAAAGGCAATTCAGACAGATTTGAATCTTAATCTTATGATGACTGTTCCTCTATTAGAAGAATGACAAATAAAAACTGCTTTGAAATCTGGGTACTAGTACGTCCATCTGGGGATGGTAAGAGTCGGGCTAAATGCTTTGCACAGAAAAGGACAAAGAGCCTATGTTTTTTCAGCCCTTCTTGATAATCGATGGACTGTGTTTTCCAAAGCCCTCATAGGTGGAATAGAAAATAGCCTATCAAACGGCCCTGTACAATACGACATATATCCCGATTTCTCTGTTTCTTTGTCAGACCCTCATATACTGAAATGTTTAACCTTAGGAGTACAGACAAAAGGCTATGAGCATTTCAGGTCAAAATCCAAAAATATGACCGTCTTTTTTATCACTTGCATGAGATTTTATAATACAACCATTCCAGTTGTTTTGCACTCCCCTCCTGATGGCACTGTAACTCTAATTCAATATGACTCCTCCTGTAATCTAGTAGCACATGTGCCTATCTCCAGAAATGACCTTTGCCCTCCTGATGATTGGATAACAAACTGGGCAAAACCAGTCAGAAGACCCATTGCTGCTGCACAGTCGATAATTACTGAGTTAGATGACCGAGTAATCACTCGTTTTCCCCGAGAGCATAAAGAAGAAAGTAGTAGACCTTCTATATCTACTATTTCGACAACAATAAATAATCAATTACAGCCTGTACAGTCTCAGCCCCAACAACAGATTGTGATTGATCCTGCTGTTTTTGAGTCATTGAAGAAATTATTTACTCAACCACCAGAAAGTTCAGTTTTCAGTTCTGTTTGTGATCACCCTCATTGTTCAAAGACTTTCTGTCAATACTCATTGGATCCTCCAACACCTCATGGTGACTCTTCTAAAATAATCAATATGATAAATTTCACTCCTTCATCTGATTCTTCTAAAGAAAGCTATAAGTGTGTCACATTATTTAACCCACAAGAAAAACTCCTTGTACAGACTATATCAAGTTATTCTACCAGAGGCCTTGGGTATGAAAAAGATCTGCCTATTCCTTCCTACCGAAGAAATCCCATTGACAAAATCCCGAAACATGCTGAAATTCCCTCTGATTCCGAGATTATGGCCTTTCTGAAAATCTTTAAAGGCATTGGCCCCTATGACCCAGAAGATGCTTGGAAGAAGACAATGTTCAATTGGGATATGTTCACTCATGAGAAAGAACACCTGTATCTACAAGAAGTTAGAATTCTTGAGAAAAATGACAGACCTGCTTTTAATAAGCAGAATGTAGACAAATGGCAAGGATGGATGAAAGCAAATAACCAGTGGATATCATTCTATGAATGGTATTATCCCTCTGCAAATATCATAGAAGAATCTTTAATGAAACAATTCAGGAACCAAGCCAAGCAGAAAAAGGTTAAAGATTCTCAAAAATTTGTAGAAGAAAAGATGTCTGAAAATCCTGTAGTTAGTCCTCCTCCTCTCAAAGCACCTGCTTTTGAGCCAAAGTTCCATAATATGTTGAATAAGCCAAATATCCCAAGATCTTTGATAGCAGTAAGACAACAAGGAGAAGAATTGATCAGACAAATTTGTTCACAATTTCATGTAAATATGATAAGATCAGGAACTCCTAACAAGCATAAATGGAAGCTCCTTGATGGTTTGATCTTTGAGATTGATACATAATTTCCTCCCTAGAAGAATTTTGTTATCAGAAGTTAGGATGGGAAATTGTACATAGTTCTTCCCTCTCATCCTGATGATCCCTCTATAGCAGCAAAGATTCTATTGCCGCTACAAATTGGAAAAATATGGCATTATCTAGTCTTGAAAAGTATTTGAAAACCAGGTTTGATACTATTGATACTGCATACTCTGAATTAAAACTCATGGTGGGAAGAGTATTGCAGAAACAAGATTACAACACTGTCTGCTTGAATGACAGTGTAAAGACTCCTCGCAGAAAATGACCAAACCATTGCTCAGAGTCTAGATAAGCTCTCTCTATCAACAGAAAGAAAGATCAATGAAGCATCTATTGCCCATGGAAAAGAACTTGTCAAGGTTTCCAATAGTCTTGATATTGTAAAGAAACAAGTTTGGGAAGTGACTAAAGGAATTGATTCTTTGAAAAAGAATCCTAACACAGATGCATATAAAACGACTACTCTTTTTTCTGAACCAAAGAGTACACTTCCTTATTCTCTCACCTCCTCTGTTGAAAGCCTCATCAAAGCCCCTAGCTGCATAAATTTTCCTCCACCTATATCAACTCATCCGTATTCTTTATTTGCAAATCCCAGCATCTTTACTCCAGTTGCTACTTCATCCAAATCCAAAGAGACTGAAGAAATTTCAAGAAACTACCGAACAAGTTTTTTATTTGGAGAAACCTCGCAAGAAGATGAAGAAGAAAGCAAAGAACATACAAGTCTTCATAAAATAGATTCAGTTCCAGAGGTTGATGAACTTGAAGCTTGTATTAATAATTTTTCTGTCCAGTTTAAAGAACAATTTAGTATTCCTATTCCTGAAGAAAGAATTAAAACCCAAGTCAATGCTACATCCTCAAGATCCCGATGGGATACTACTTGGAACCCGGCCCCAGACCGAAGGGATTTGATGAAATCAGAATACCATAAGGACTGCTCTGCAAATTCCACATATTCATGGAATATTGATAACTGTACAGAAGCTGAAGTCATGTCTGTGTTGCATTCCATGCTCGTATGTTACAGAACCTATCTTTCAGATGACATTGGCCCAATAAATGCCACCAGAAGAATTATTGGGGGATTTGAAGGAACGTTGGATTCCTGGTTAAAATCCAAAACTATTAAAGAACCAAATCTCCTTCCTCATTGGGAACAGTCAGTGGTTTTAAATGAAGATGATTCTACCTATATGGACCCGGCCACCAATTTGCCTGTAAATAATATGATTGGAAAATTAATTTACAGCATTACAGTGAATTTCATTGGTTTCCCACAGATTACAAATGATATTACCACTGTAACTCTTTTGGCTATGAAGTTGCATAATATGCAACATTTTGATGAGTATTTTAATGAATTTCTTCATAGGTTACATACTTTGTCTCCTGAGTTGATCCTCGAACCCAAATGGAAAGAAATTTTTGTTGCTTCTCTTCCACAATGGGTTTCTACAGAAATTGTAAATAAGTTACTAGGAAAGATTGGAGACTATAAATTTTGGATTATTAGGCAAGCTGTCAAAGCAATTATTGTTGAGTTATGTTCACAAATGAAAATTGCTCGTGCAGCCACAAATCCCAAAAAGCCAGATGGATACCAGCAATTATGTAAGCAATGGCATCTTGGCAAAGCTGACAATTCTGGGGGGCATAGAAGTAAGAAAAAACATCTCAAACTAAAGAATTCTCAGTTTTCCCAAGACAAATCAAAGAAAAAGAACAGTAGAATAAAGCCTTACAAACACACAAAAATGTTCTCCAAGGAAAGAGAGATCATTTGTTACAACTGCAAAAAAAAACGCCACACAGCTCCGAATTGCCCAGAGAAGAAAAATGAAAAATCAAAGAAAAAGATATCATACAGAAACAAAAAAGGGAAAATTAATTTCTTTGATTTACCCAGCAGCTGTGATGAATTAATATATTCTGAATCTGAAATAGAAGATGAAATAAACCATGTTTATTCTACTGATTCTTCTGATGAAGAATGGTGCAGGGACCCACACTGCACAAAATGCAGAGACTGTGAATGCAGTGGTCCAGATATCTGCAATTGCAACACAGTCAGGATGATGAAGGCAGATGAAGACGAAATAAGAAAAACCTGTTCATGTAGATGATGGCAGCAACGGATCCTCAGATTAAAGATATGTACAAATATTTGTTGATAGATCATTTCAACAAGCCATCTTCCAGTTCAAAGAAGTCTCCTAACAAGGGGTATGTACCACCTGCTTCCTTATTTTCAGTTGAAGCTTTGACTCGACAGCTCAGAAATGAAGATTTGGAGAAGATCTGCCGCAGACTTTGCCTGCGGTTCATCAGGGAATCAAAGAATCAAGGAAAACAATAAAAGAAAATAGGAGTCTATGTATTTAAAATCACAAAGATTTGAACATAAGATTAATGAATGCCCAGGGTGCATCATCCACACAAGGGCCTGATATTTCAGGAAAGACAACAAATTGGACTCTCCATGCAAATCCAGTAATGACACATAGCCAACAGCATGACAGTTTAGAAGAAGAAGGAGAAGAGAAAGACAGAACAAACTTTGGATGCAATATAATAAGCAGGGACGTTATGTATTGCATTAGGATGAAAGTCAAAATTGGGAACCAGTATGAGTACTGGAAAGTTCTTATGGATACGGGTTCCAGACTAAATATTGTAAGTGATACTGTAGTAAGTATGAATCATAGAAGGCCAACTGCCTGCCCTAAGATTACTACAACCAGCGGAGAAATCACTACCAGACATGAAGCAGAAATAGATGTATTTCTAAATGAAAAATTGGTGTTCATCTAGTTTGTCCAGTAGTTACAAGAATGGATTGTGCAATGTATCTTAGTACTCCATGTTTCCAGAATTTTGAAAAACATGGAGCAAAGCTTGACAGTAGCAGCCAAAGGTATGGATACTTTGTCAGTTTAGAAGGTAAAGAAATTTTCTTCCCATTTATAAATTCCAATACACCTAATAGATTAAAAAGAATTGAAAGAATGCAGAATCTATTGGCAAAAATGGAAAAAAAGAAAAAAATCCTAAAAGCAGAAGAAAATTTGGATAAGGGAAAATTTGCTACTCAAATAGCAGACCTCACTGCTGAGTTTAAAGAATGTTGTTCAGATGATCCGAATGCCTTCTGGCATATCAAAAAGCAGGAAGTGGATCTTCCTCTCAAGAAGGATTTCAGCAGAAAGTTACAAAGATCCAAGGCAGTAGAAATGAATGAAGACCAGATGAAATTATGCAGAGCTGAAATTAATGATATATTAAAGAAAGGATTGATCAGAAGAAGTAAAAGTCCGATAGCGTGCTTTGCATTTTATGTTAATAAACATGCTAAGATTGCCAGGGGAAAACAAGGGCTTGTAGTAAATTATAAACCCCTGAATGATATTCTAGATTATGATGCTTATCCATTGCCAAAACCATCAGTAATACTTGCTCAAATATCCAGGTCAAAGATTTTTTCCAAATTCGATTTAAAATATGGATTTTGGCAAGTAGGAATAAAAGAAGATGATAAGTGGAAAACTGCTTTCTCAGTACCAGAAGGGCATTACGAGTGGAACATTATGCCATTTGGTCTAATTAATGCTCCTTCTGCATTTCAGAGAATCATGGATGAGACTTTTGAAGGAATGGAGGAATTCCTGAAAAGGTATATTGATGATTTGCTTATTCATTCTGATAACATTATTGACCATATTAAACATCTGAAGATTTTCTTATGCAGGGTCAAAGAGATGGGAATAGTGTTATTAGAATCCAAGATGAAATTGTTTAGGCCTATGATCGACTTCTTAGGTTACAACATACAGTATGGTTCATATACTATAATTCAAGGAAGTTTGAATTTTTTTCGATCATTTCCCTAACGAAATAAAGGACAAAAATCAGTTGTAGCGATTTTTAGGAAGTCTAAATTATATTTCAAAGTTTATCAAACATTGTGCGCAGGAGATGAAACTGTTGAACAAAAGACTTCAGAAAAGTCCGATCCCATGGAATGAAGAATGTATGCTAGCCGTCAAGTCAATAAAAGACAAGGTAAAAAGCATTCAGCCACTCTCCTCGATCAGAGAAGACTGGGAAAATATTATCATGACAGATGCAAGTTATGAAGGATGGGGAGCAGCTCTATGTCAGAAAGTTCTAGATAGTAAAAATGGAATAGAGGTTTGTCAGTATGCCTCTGGCCTCTGGGCTAAAAATCAGTTAAATTGGTCAAGTCTGAAGAAAGAACTCAGAGCAATCTGTTTAGGCATCGCAAAGTTCAGGGATTTCGTGATCTACAATAGATTCACAGTAGGGACAGACTTCCAGGCTTTGAAATCTGCTATTCATAAATGTGACTTTGAAGACGCTGCTATCGTAAGGTGGATAATGCAGCTCAGTCAATACAATTTTGATATTGAATTCATAAAAGGGGACAAGAATAGCTTTGCAAACATGTTGAGTCGAGAATTCTTGTCAGAACATTCCATCATGAGCCTAAAATGCAACTTCATAAGAAGGAATGAAGAGACTGTTGAAATCGAGACTCCTTCTGATTGGGTATCCTACAGATTAAATAAGACCCTTATGGAACATGATGATGAATGGCAGCCTATTAAAGAAATCAGACACAGGACAGGTATTGATTTCCTATGGACAGACCCGCATCAGGATGAAATGAATGATGAAGCCTTTGAAGCCTTAGATTATCTGGAGCAGATCGGGAGTATAATCCATAGGATTGAAAGGGATCATGAAGATGACAACAGAGTCACCAGCTGCCATATCACCTTTAGAAGGTTTGATAATCATCTTAACAGAGAAAAATATGATCCAGATCGCCAAAAGGAAGCATTCTACACCGCCATGAATCTACAAAATTTTTCAGTTAATATGTTTTATTCTTTGCAGTTTTCCTTCCTATTTGAGGATACGCCTGTTGAAGACTTGGAAGAAGAAGACCCATTACCAGATTGTTTTATGGAATGGTGGAAAATATATGGATTATCCCCATTGATTATGAATCCATATTCATTAACCATGTTAAAAATCCCCAGTTTTAGCACCCTTGAATTATTAATGAGGACTCTGGTATTGAACAGAACAATTCAAGATTTGATGGAGATAAGTGACATAGATTTTCTTAATAGTGTCAGAAGATGCGGCCATGTGAGGTGGTTTGTCATGAATCACTATAAGTGCAAAAGAATTCTTCCAAGTACAAATTATGATGAATTCCACCGACAGACTAATCCGAATCTGAATCCATTCTGGAGACTGCAATATTTGGATCTGCCAGACCCCTATGATGAAGCTGCCTGGGAATCTATAAAGTCTTGGTAGAATATTATTCCAACTACTTGATCGAAAGATGGAATTACCGCCACTACACATATCCTCAAATTGACTATTACACCTTTGATTGACTTCTTTCCAACTGACTATGATGTTGGACGAGCTTTCGTGGATTCCCTCGTACTGGAAATCTCCACTGTGTAATCTTTGTACATATTTGTATCCTGTCTTTAGGTATTTTCGAGCTTTCATGGATTCCCTCGTATTGGAAATCTCCACTGTGTAAACATAATAAGCGTCCTAGATTCGGTCCCCATATGCCTCTGGCTATCCGTAAATGGAGAAGGGATGAGCTAACATGGGTTAGTACGCCCATGCCTGAATCTAGCTTTTGATGATTTGTTTCAGTTTGTACAACATCTTTGCTTTGAATCATCTGTCTGTAGTCATGTCATGAACTGATGTTTGTTCCCTCATATGGCTATAAAAGATAGAAGCCATGGAGTTAGACTCATTCGTTCAAGTCGGGTTTTGAGTCTAAGTCGAGAAGTTCTCCTACTCTGCATCTGCGGACGATTAGTCTGATCTGCTTTGAACATGAGAAACGCTCAAGTCTTTAGGAGATTCGAGAAGCCTGTGGATCAGTGCTTGACGCTGGTGTGAACCTAAAGCGGCCGGATCTTTAGAGAGTTTGTTGTTTTGTAATAATCTTTTAGACTCAGTCTGTTTGCTAGCCAGGTAGCCTGTAGATCTATTTTGCTTCAGAAAACTTATATCTACTAAATGTCACGACAATCAATCTGAGGAAAAAGATTCTCCTTTGTAATTCTGCACCTCTGTAATAGCATCTTTCTTATAATAAAATCATCGATGTTTCTCCACTCTATCTTGTGATATCTATCTCTTTATTTCCGCATATTTGATATCTGTGTAAGGTCCTGTGAAATGGTATCAAAGCCATCATCCAGTTCAAAGAAGTCTCCTAACAAGGGGTATGTACCACCTGCTTCCTTATTTTCAGTTGAAGCTTTGACTCGACAGTTCAAAAATGAAGATTTTGGAGAAGATCTGCCGCAGACTTTGTCTGCGGTTCATTAGGCAATCAAAGAATTAAGGAAAACGATAAAATAAAATAGGAGACTATGTATTGAAAATCACAAAGATTTGAACATAAGATTCATGAATGCCCAGGGTGCATCATCCTCACAAGGGCCTGATATTTCAGGAAAGATAGAAAATTGGACTTTCCATGCAAATCCAGTAATGACACAAAGCCAGCAGCATGACAGTTTAGAAGAAGAAGGAGAAGAGAGAGACAGAGCAAACTTTGGATGCAATATAATAAACAGGGATGTTATGTATTGCATTAGGATGAAAGTCAAGATTGGGAACCAGTATGAGTACTGGAAAGTTCTTATGGATACAGATTCCAGACTAAATATTGTAAGTGATACTGTAGTAAGTATGAATCATAGAAGGCCAACTGCCTGCCCTAAGATTACTATAGCCAGCGGAGAAATCACTACCAGACATGAAGCAGAAATAGATGTATTTCTAAATGAAAAAATTGGTGTTCATCTAGTTTGTCCAGTAGTTACAGGAATGGATTGTGCAATGTATCTTGGTACTCCATTTTTCTAGAATTTTGAAAAACATGGAGCAAAGCTTGACAGTAGCAGCCAAAGGTATGGATACTTTGTCAGTTTAGAAGGTAAAGAAATTTTCTTCCCATTTATAAATTCCAATACGCCTAATAGATTAAAAAGAATTGAAAGAATGCAGAATCTATTGGAAAAAATGGAAACAAAGAAAGAAATCCTAAAAGCAGAAGAAAATTTGGATAAGGGAAAATTTGCTACTCAAATAGCAGACCTCACTGCTAAGTTTAAAGAATGTTGTTCAGATGATCCGAATGCCTTCTGGCATATCAAAAAGCAGGAAGTGGATCTTCCTCTCAAGAAGGATTTCACCAGAAAGTTAAGAAGATCCAAGGAAATAGCAATGAATGAAGTCCAGATGAAATTATGCATAGCTTTAATTAAAGATTTATTAAAGAAAGGATTGATCAGAAGAAGTAAAAGTCCGATAGCGTGCTTTGCATTTTATGTTAATAAACATGCTGAGATTGCCAGGGGAAAACTAAGGCTTGTAGTAAATTATAAACCCCTGAATGATATTCTAGATTATGATGCTTATCCATTGCCAAAACCATCAGTAATACTTGCTCAAATATCTAGGTCAAAGATTTTTTCCAAATTTGATTTAAAATATGGATTTTGGCAAGTAGGAATAAAAGAAGAGGATAAGTGGAAAACTGCTTTCTCAGTACCAGAAGGGCATTACGAGTGGAACATTATGCCGTTTGGTCTAATTGATGCCCCTTCTGCATTTCAGAGAATCATGGATGAGACTTTTGAAGGAATGGAGGAATTCCTGAAAAAGTATATTGATGATTTTATTATTCATTCTGATAACATTACTAACCATATTAAACATCTGAAGATTTTCTTATGCAGGGTCAAAGAGATGGGAATAGTGTTGTCAGAATCCAAGATGAAATTGTTTAGGCCTATGATCGACTTCTTAGGTTACAACATACAGTATGGTTCATATACTGTAATTCAAGGAAGTTTGAATTTTGTCGATCATTTCCCTACCGAAATAAAGGACGAAACTCAATTGCAGT
The DNA here is from genome assembly GCA_000404065.3 of Pinus taeda. Taxonomy (NCBI): domain Eukaryota; kingdom Viridiplantae; phylum Streptophyta; class Pinopsida; order Pinales; family Pinaceae; genus Pinus; species Pinus taeda. Next base: position 329,500 of record APFE031147690.1, on the reverse strand, counting down.
GATTTTTAGGAAGTGTAAATTATATTTCAAAGTTTATCAAACATTGTGCGCAGGAGAGGAAACTGTTGAACAAAAGACTTCAGAAAAGTCCGATCCCATGGAATGAAGAATGTACGCTAGCCGTCAAGTCAATAAAAGACAAGGTAAAAAGCATTCAGCCACTCTCCCCGATCAGAGAAGACTGGGAAAAGATTATCATGACAGATGCAAGTTATGAAGGATGGGGAGCAAGTCTATGTCAGAAAGTTCCAGATAGTAAAAATGGAATAGAGGTTTGTCAGTATGCTTCTAGCCTCTGGGCTAAAAATCAGCTAAATTGGTCAAGTATGAAGAAAGAACTCAGAGCAGTCTGTTTAGGCATCGTAAAGTTCAGGGATTTCGTGATCTACACTAGATTCACAGTAAGGACAGACTGCCAGGCTTTGAAATCTACTATTCTTAAATGTGACTTTGAAGACGCTGCTATCGTAAGGTGGATAATGCAGCTCAATCAATACAATTTTGATATTGAATTCATAAAAGGGGACAAGAATAGCTTTGCAGACATGTTGAGTCGAGAATTCTTGTCAGAACATTCCATCATGAGCCTAAAATGCAACTTCATAAGAAGGAATGAAGAGACTGTTGAAATCGAGACTCCTTCTGGTTGGGTATCCTACAAATTGAATAAGACCCTTAGGGAACATGATGATGAATGGCAGCCTATCAAAGAAATCAGACACAGGACATGTATTGATTTCCTATAGACAGACCCACATCAGGATGAAATGAATGATGAAGCCTTTGAAGCCTTAGATTATCTGGAGCAGATCGGGAGTATAATCCATAGGATTGAAAGGGATCATGAAGATGACAACAGAGTCACCAGCTGCCATATCACCTTTAGAAGGTTTGATAATCATCTTAACAGAGAAAACTATGATCCAGATCGCCAAAAGGAAGCATTCTACACCGCCATGAATCTACAAACTTTTTCAGTTGATATGTTTTATTCTTTGCAGTTTTCCTTCCTATTTGAGGATACACCTGTTGAAGACTTGGAAGAAGAAGACCCATTACTAGATTGGTTTATGGAATGGTGGAAAATATATGGATTATCCCCATTGATTATGAATCCATATTCATTAACCATGTTAAAAATACCCAGTTTTAGCACCCCTGAATTATTAATGAGGACTCTGGTATTGAACAGAACAATCTGAGATTTGATGGAGATAAGTGACATAGATTTTCTTAATAGTGTCAGAAGATGCGGCCATGTGAGGTGGTTTGTCATGAATCACTATAAGTGTAGAAGAATTTTTCCAAGTACAAATTATGATGAATTCCACCGAGAGACTGATCCGAATCTGAATCCATTCTGGAGACTACAATATTTGGATCTGCCAAACCCCTATGATGAAGCTACCTGGGAATATGAAAAAGAAGTCTTGGTAGAATATTATTCCAACTACTTGATCGAAAGATGGAATTACCGCCACTACACATATCCTCAAATTGACTATTACACCTTTGATTGACGTCTTTCCAACTGACTATGATGTTGGATGAGCTTTCGTGGATTCCCTCGTACTGGAAATCTCCACTGTGTAATCTTTGTACATATTTGTATCCTGTCTTTAGGTCTTTTCGAGCTTTCGTGGATTCCCTCATACTAGAAATCTCCACTGTGTAAACATAATAAGCGTCCTAGATTCGGTCCCCATATGCCTCTGGCTATCCGTAAAAGGAGAAGGGATGAGATAACATGGGTTAGTATGCCCATGACCGAATCTAGCTTTTGATGATTTGTTTAAGTTTGTACAACATCTTTGCTTTGAATCATCTGTCTGTAGTCATGTCACGAACGGATGTTTGTTCCCTCATATGGCTATAAAAGATAGAAGCCATGGAGTTAGACTCCTTCGTTCAAGTCGGGTTTTGAGTCTGAGTCGAGAAGTTCTCCTGCTCTGCATCTGCAGACGATCAATCTGATCTGCTTGCAACACGAGAAACACTCAAGTCTTTAGGAGATTCGAGAAGCCTGCGCATCAGTTCTTGACGCTGGGGTGAACCTAAAGTGGCCAGATCTTTAGAGAATTTGTTGTTTTATAATAATCTTTTAGACTCAGTCTATTTGCTGGCCAGGTATCCTGTAGATCTGTTTTTCTTCGGCAAACTTATATCTACTGAATGCCACGACAGTCAATTTGAGGAAAAGGATTCTCCTTTGTAATTCTACACCTCTGTAATAGCATCTTTCCTATAATAAAATCATCGATGTTTCTCCACTCTATGTTGTGATATCTATCTCTTTATTTCTGCATATTTCTCACAAGACCTTACACAAATATCAAATATGCGAAAATAAAGAGATAGATATCACAAGATAGAGTGGAGAAACATCGATGATTTTATTATAAGAAAGATGCTATTACAGAGGTGCAGAATTACAGAGGAGAATCCTTTTCCTCAGATTGACTGTTTGGCATTTAGTAGATATAAGTTTGCCGAAGCAAAACAGATCTACAGGCTACCTGGCTAGCAAATAGACTGAGTCTAAAATATTATTACAAAACAACAAACTCTCTAAAGATCCGGCCACTTTAGGTTCACACCAGCGTCAAGCACTGATGCGCAGGCTTCTCGAATCTCCTAAAGACTTGAGCGTTTCTTGTGTTGCAAGAAGATCAGACTGATCGTCCGCAGATGCAGAGCAGGAGAACTTCTCGACTCAGACTCAAAACCCGACTTGAACGAATGAGTCTAACTCCGTGGCTTCTATCTTTTATAGCCATATGAGGGAACAAACATCCGTTCGTGACATGACTATAGACAGATGATTCAAAGCAAAGGTGCTGTACAAACTGAAACAAATCATCAAAAGCTAGATTCGGGCATGGGCGTACTAACCCATGTTATCTCATCCCTTCTCCTTTTACGGATAGCTAGAGGCATATGGGGACCAAATCTAGGACGCTTATTATGTTTACACAGTGGAGATTTCCAGTACGAGGGAATCCACGAAAGCTCGAAAAGACCTAAAGACAGGATACAAATCTGTACAAAGATTACACAGTGGAGATTTCCAGTACGAGGGAATCCACGAAAGCTCGTCCAACATCATAGTCAGTTGGAAAGACGTCAATCAAAGGTGTAATAGTCGATTTGAGGATATGTGTAGTGGCGGTAATTCCATATTTCGATCAAGTAGTTGGAATAATATTGTACCAAGACTTCTTTTTCAGATTCCCAGGCAGCTTCATCATAGGGGTCTGGCAGATCCAAATATTGCAATCTCTGGAATGGATTCAGATTCGGATCAGTCTGTCGGTGGAATTCATCATAATTTGTACTTGGAAGAATTCTTCTGCACTTATAGTGATTCATGAAAAACCACCTCACATGGCCGCATCTTTTCACACTATTAAGAAAATCTATGTCACTTATCTCCATCAAATCTCGGATTGTTCTGTTCAATACCAGAGTCCTCATTAATAATTCAGGTGTGCTAAAAATGGGGATTTTTAACATGGTTAATGAATATGGATTCATAATCAATGGGGATAATCCATATATTTTCCACCATTCCATAAACCAATCTGGTAATGGGTCTTCTTCTTCCAGGTCTTCAACAGGTGTATCCTCAAATAGGAAGGAAAACTTAAAGAATAAAACATATTAACTGAAAAATTTTGTAGATTCATGGCGGTGTAGAATGCTTCCTTTTGGCAATCTGGATCATAGTTTTCTCTGTTAAGATGATTATCAAACCTTCTAAAGGTGATATGGCAGCTGGTGACTCTGTTGTCATCTTCATGATCCCTTTCAATCCTGTGGATTATACTCTCGATCTGCTCCAGATAATCTAAGGCTTCGAAGGCTTCATCATTCATTTCATCCTGATGCGGGTCTGTCCATAGGAAATCAATACCTGTCCTGTGTCTGATTTCTTTGATAGGCTTCCATTCATCATCATGTTCCATAATGGTCTTATTCAATCTGTAGGATACCCAACCAGAAGGAGTCTCGATTTCAACAATCTCTTCATTCCTTCTTATGAAGTTGCATTTTAGGCTCATGATGGAACGTTCTGACAAGAATTCTCGACTCAACATGTCTGCAAAGCTATTCTTGTCCCCTTTTATGAATTCAATATCAAAATTGTATTGACTGAGCTGCATTATCCACCTTACGATAGCAGCGTCTTCAAAGTCACATTTATGAATAGCAGATTCCAAAGCCTGGCAGTCTGTCCTTACTGTGAATCTAGTGTAGATCATGAAATCCATGAACTTTGTGCTGCCTAAACAGACTGCTCTGAGTTCTTTCTTCAGACTTGACCAATTTAACTGATTTTTAGCCCAGAGGCCAGAAGCATACTGACAAACCTCTATTCCATTTTTACTATCTGGAAATTTCTGACATAGAGCTGCTCCCCATCCTTCATAACTTGCATCTGTCTTGATAATCTTTTCCCAGTCTTCTCTGATAGGGGAGAGTGGCTAAATGCTTTTTACCTTGTCTTTTATTGACTTGACGGCTAGCGTACATTCTTCGTTCCATTGGATCAGACTTTTCTGAAGTCTTTTGTTCAAAAGTTTTGTCTCGTGCGCACAATGTTTGATAAACTTTGGAATATAATTTACACTTCCTAAAAATCACTGCAATTGTGTTTTGTCCTTTATTTTGTTAGGGAAATGATCGACAAAATTCAAACTTCCTTGAACTACAGTATATGAACCATACTGTATGTTGTAACCTAAGAAGTCGATCATAGGCCTAAACAATTTCATCTTGGATTTTGACAACACTATTCCCATCTCTTCGACCCTGCATAAGAAAATCTTCAGATGTTTAATATGGTCAGTAATGTTATCAGAATGAATAAGCAAATCATCAATATGCTTTTTCAGGAATTCCTCCATTCCTTCAAAAGTCTCACCCATGATTCTCTGAAATGCAGAAGGAGCATTAATTAGACCAAATGGCATAATGTTCCACTCGTAATGCCCTTCTGGTACTGAGAAAGCAGTTTTCCATTTATCCTCTTCTTTTATTCCTACTTGCCAAAATCCAGATTTTAAATCGAATTTGGAAAAAATCTTTGACCTGGATATTTGAGCAAGTATTACTGATGGTTTTGGCAATGGATAAGCATCATAATCTAGAATATCATTCAGGGGTTTATAATTTACTACAAGCCTTGGTTTTCCCCTGGCAATCTCAGCATGTTTATTAACATAAAATGCAAAGCACGCTATCGGACTTTTACTTCTTCTGATCAATCCATTCTTTAATAGATCTTTAATTTCATCTCTGCATAATTTCATCTGGTCTTCATTCATTGCTACTACCTTGGATCTTCTTAAATTTCCGCTGAAATCCTTCTTGAGAGGAAGATCCACTTCCTACTTTTTGATATGCCAGAAGGCATTCGGATCATCTGAACAACATTCTTTAAACTTAGCAGTGAGGTCTGCTATTTGAGTAGCGAATTTTCCCTTATCCAAATTTTCTTATGCTTTTAGGATTTCTTTCTTTGTTTCCATTTTTGCCAATAGATTCTTCATTCTTTCAATTCTTTTTAATCTATTAGGCGTATTGGAATTTATAAATGGGAAGAAAATTTCTTTAGCTTCTAAACTGACAAAGTATCCATACCTTTGGCTGCTGCTATCAAGCTTTGCTCCGTGTTTTTCAAAATTCTGGAAAAATGGAGTACCAAGATACATTGCACAATCCATTCCTGTAGCTAGTAGACAAACTAGGTGAACACCAATTTTTTCATTTAGAAATACATCTATTTCTGCTTCATGTCTGGTAGTGATTTCTCCGCTGGCTGTAGTAATCTTAGGGCAGGCATTTGGCCTTCTATGATTCATACTTACTACAGTATCACTTACAATATTTAGTCTGGAACCCGTATCCATAAGAACTTTCCAGTACTCATACTGGTTCCCAATCTTGAATTTCATCCTAATGCAATACATAACATCCCTGTTTATTATATTGCATCCAAAGTCTGTTCTGTCTTTCTCTTCTCCTTCTTCTTCTGAACTGTCATGCTGCTGGCTATGTGTCATTACTGGATTTGCATGGAAAGTCCAATTTTCTGTCTTTCCTGAAATATCAGGCCCTTGTGAGGATGATGCACCCTGGGCATTCATTAATCTTATGTTCAAATCTTTGTGATTTTCAATACATAGTCTCCTATTTTCTTTTATCGTTTTCCTTAATTCTTTGATTGCCTGATGAACCGCAGGCAAAGTCTACGACAGATCTTCTCCAAAATCTTCATTTCTGAACTGCCGAGTCAAATCTTCAACTGAAAATAAGAAAGCAGGTGGTACATACCCCTTGTTAGGAGATTTCTTTGAACTGGAAGATGGCTTGTTGAAATGATCCGTCAACAAATATTTGTACATATCTTTAATCTGAGGATCCGTTGTTGCCATCATCTGCATGAATAGGTTTCTGCTTATTTCATCTTCAGCTGCCTTCATCATCCTGACTGTGTTGCAATTGCAGATATCTGGATCACTGCATTCACAGTCTCTGCATTCTGTGCAGTGTGGGTCCCTGCACCATTCTTCATCAGAAGAATCAGTAGAATAAACATGGTTTATTTCATCTTCTGTTAGTTAGAAGATATTAATTCATCACAGCTGCTGGGTAAATCAAAGAAATTAACTTTCCCTTTTTTGTTTCTGTATGACATCTTTTTCTTTGATTTTTCATTTTTCTTCTCTGGGCAATTCGGAGCTATGTGGCCTTTTTTGTTGCAGTTGTAACAAATGATCTCTCTTTCCTTGGAGAACATTTTTGTGTGTTTGTAAGGCTTTATTCTACTGTGCTTTTTCTTTGATTTGTCTTGGGAAAACTGAGAATTCTTTAGTTTGATATGTTTTTTCTTCCTTCTATGCCCCCGAGAATTGCCAGCTTTGCCAAGATGTCACTGCTTACATAATTGCTGGTATCCATGTGGCTTTTTGGGATTTGTTGTTGCACGAGCAATTTTCATTTGTGAACATAACTCAACAATAATTGCTTTGAAAACTTGCCTAATAATCCCAAATTTATAGTCTCCAATCTTTCCTGGTAACTTATTTACAATTGCTGTAGAAACCCATTGTGGAAGAGAAGCAACAAAAATTTCTTTCCATTTGGGCTCGAGGGTCAACTCAGGAGACAAAGTATGTAACCTATGAAGAAATTCATTAAACTACTCATCAAAATGTTGCATATTATGCAACTTCATAGCCAAAAGAGTTACAGTGGTAATATCATTAGTAATCTGTGGGAAACTAATGAAATTCACTGTAATGCTGTAAATTAATTTGCCAATCATATTATTTACAGGAAAATTGGTGACTGGGTCCATATAGGTAGAACCATATTCATTTAAAACCACTGACTGTTCCTAATGAGGAAGGAGATTTGGTTCTTTAATAGTTTCGGCTTTTAATCAGGAATCCAACGTTCCTTCAAATCCCCCAATAATTCTTCTGGTGGCATTTATTGGGCCAATGTCATCTGAAAGATAGGTTCTGTAACATACGAGCATGGAATGCAACACAGGCATGACTTTAGCTTCTGTACAGTTATCAATATTCCATGAATATGTGGAATTTGAAGACCAATCCTTATGGTATTCTGATTTCATCAAATCCCTTCGGTCTGGGGTAGGGTTCCAAGTAGTATCCCATCGGGATCTTGAGGATGTAGCATTGACTTGGGTTTCAATGCTTTCTTCAGGAATAGGAATACCAAATTGTTCTTCATCCTGGACAGAAAAATTATTAGTACAAGCTTCAAGTTCATCAACCTCTAGAGCTAAATCTATTTTATGAAGACTTGTATGTTCTTTGGTTTCTTCTTCATCTTCTTGAGAGGTTTCTCCAAATAAAAAACTTGTTCAGTAGTTTCTTGAAATTTCTTCAGTCTCTTTGGATTTGGATGAAGTAGAAACTAGACTAAAGATGCTGGGATTTGCAAATAAAGAATACGGATGAGTTGATGTAGGCGGAGGAAAATTTATGGAGCTAGGGGCTTTGATGAGGCTTTCAACAGAGGAGGTGAGAGAATAAGGAAGTGTACTCTTTGGTTCAGAAAAAAGAGTAGCCGTTTTATATGCATCTGTGTTAGGCTTCTTTTTCAAAGAATCAATTCCTTTAGTCACTTCCCAAACTTGTTTCTTTACAATATCAACTCTATTGGAAACCTTGACAATTTCTTTTCCATGGGCAATAGATGCTTCATTGATCTTTCTTTCTGTTGATAGAGAGAGCTTATCTAGACTCTGAGCAATGGTTTGGTCATTTTCTGCCAGAACACTGTCATTCAAGCAGACAGTGTTGTAATCTTGTTTCTGCAATACTCTTCCCACCATGAGTTTTAATTCAGAGTATGCAGTATCAACAGAATCAAACCTGGTTTTCAAATACTTTTCAAGACTAGATAATGCCAGATTTGTCCAATTTGTAGTGGCAATAGAATCTTTGGCTGCTATAGAGGGATCATCAGGATGAGAGGGAAGAAATCTGTACAGTTTCCCATCCTGACTTCTGATAACAAAATTCTTCCAGGGAGGAAATTTTGTATCAGTCTCAAAGATCGAACCATCAAGGAGCTCCCATTTATGCTTGTTAGGAGTTCCTGATCTTATCATATTTACATGAAATTGTGAACAAATTTGTCTGATCAATTCTTCTCCTTGTTGTCTTACTGCTATCAAAGATCTTGGGATATTTGGCTTATTCAACATATTATGGATCTTTGGCTCAAAAGCAGGTGCTTTGAGAGGAGGAGGAATAACTACAGGATTTTCAGACATCTTTTCTTCTACAAATTTTTGAGAATCTTTAATCTTTTTCTGCTTGGCTTGATTCTTGAATTGTTTCATTAAAGATTCTTCTATGATATTTGCAGAGGGATAATACCATTCATAGAATGATATCCATTGGTTATTTGCTTTCATCCATCCTTGCCATTTGTCTACATTCTGCTTATTAAAAGCAGGTCTGTCATTTTTCTCAAGAAGTCTAACTTCTTGTAGATACATGTTTTCTTTCTCATGAGTGAACATATCCCAATTAAACATTTTCTTCTTCCAAGCATCTTCTGGGTCATAGGGGCCAATGCCTTTAAAGATTTTCAGAAAGGCCATAATCTCGGAATCAGAGGGAATTTCAACAGGTTTCGGGATTTTGTCAATGGGATTTCTTCGGTAGGAAGGAATAGGCAGATCTTTTTCATACCCAAGGCCTCTGGTAGAAGAACTTGATATAGTCTGTACAAGGAGTTCTTCTTGTGGGTTAAAGAATGTGACACGCTTATATCTTTCTTCAGAAGAATCAGATGAAGGAGTGAAATCTATCATATTGATTCTTTTAGAAGAGTCACCATGAGGTGTTGGAGGATCCGATGAGTATTGACAGAAAGTTCAGTTTTCAGTTCTGTTTGTGATCACCCTCATTGTTCAAATACTTATATATAATCTTCCATTCCCACATGATTTGTGCTTACCAATACAAATACAACAAGGAGGGATGCACATGTATCAAATGTCCATAATTATTTTTCATTTTAGTTTGTGAAAATTGCAATACTAGAATATTTCAATATTGTTGTTATTCATATAATGACACTTATTTTTTTAACTTATAATTGTTGAAGTAAATCTTTATTAGTATTTATATCTATATGCCATTATTGTCAAAATAAAAAGTGCATGCTTTTGCAGCACAATATTACATAAATTGCAACTCGTTTAGTTTATTATCCATTCATAATGCCAATATTTTTAATTGTCAAAAAACAAATTCCCCTCTTTGTTTTTCTATAATATAAAGGCTATGATTATTTAAAAAAACATCTATGGATTCTAAACACATATTTTAGCATAATGAATTGATTTTATGAATTATGTTCGAATTTGATTCGTTTTCTAATATTATCTTTCATTGTTCAACTAATTTTTATTAATGTTTACTATCTATTTATAATTAATATTAATGTGAAAATTAAATGTTTTAGTAACACTTTATTAACTAGATGAACAATTTACATCTCGATGTGATTTATTATTATCATCCATGATGTCAATATTCATATGCACAAAGTAAGAGCCCCTGTAAAAAAAAATAAGAAAAAAATCATAGGAAATTAATTGTATTATCCTTGTAGCATAAGTGAATGGATTATTATTATTTTAAATTTAAATATAAGTAATTCGTTTATGTTATTAACAATAGTTTATATATTGAAAATTCATTTAAATGTGATTATTTACTTATTTATTTAATTTCATATAAATAAAATTAATGAGACATCAATAACTCGTCTTTTCTTTTAAATATATAATTTGGTCAAATTAAATTTAAATTATATATAATTTGTTTAAAATTTCAACAAAATTCTATGAGTTGGTTTTTCATTTTAAATACAATTTTTGAATTTTCTTATAAATTAAATTAATGAACCACCCATTGAACTTGATGTTGTACTATATACAATGTATTCTTAAGTATACAATTTTGATTTACAAATCATGCTAAAAGGCATGCAAATTAATATTATGAAATTATGACTTTATAGTTTTATATTTAATCCTTTTTTATTATATTATAACTATTACCTATATTTTATCTGCATATTTGTTGCAACATGTTTGAGAGTGTCTACCCTTCAACCTTGTACCATATAGCTATTAACAACTTCTTCTAGTAAGATTCTTTATTCCTAATCAACACTTCAATTTGATAGTTAATCTTATTGATAAAATTAATGAGATATGGAGATTGAGGTTTTTTTTCTATGCTCCTAATAGAAAAGTAGTGAGTGATGAAATTTAAGGTTTTAGTTTTAAGTTGTTATCTATAGCTTCAAATGGATAGAGGTTTGTTGAATATTGTATAAATATGATATTATTTCAAAATGGAAAATCATATAGACTTTATTTCTCAAATTTCTAAGTAGCATGCTCATCGATATGTTCATTAAATTTATCTTAAAACACATTATTAGGCTATTCCAAATTCAATTAGAAAATTACAGTGTTATCATCTTATATCTCTCTTCCAACTCCATAATAAGGAAAATTCCAATTACTCTCAAGTACATGGAAATGCTTCAATATTTGAAATTGTATTTCAATAATATCATGGGGGGGGGATTCCGTTTTTTTTTGTTTTCTGTTTTTTGTTTCTAGAACACAAGCTTTCCAATTACCTATCTCTCAAACAACAAGAGGTCATTTTGTATGTGTGAAAGAGTATTATTTCTAATGAGTGGACTATTGTGTCCCAAGTGAGCAGCTTAATTGGTGATCAAAGTAATGTGAAATCTATGAAAACTGAGAGATTCAAGGTTCAAATCCACTTGGTTGTGACCTGGTTTATGGATAGGAGGACATGCCATAGACCCCCATAGGTTTACTAGTAGTTACGTGTTAGGTGGTTTGTTGGGTTCCTATGGGATACAAAACAACAACAAGAAAAAAGAGTGGGATACTGCTTTTATACTATGTTGTCCACTTTTGAGATTCATTTGGAAAGGAAATAAATGTATACAAAATGCTGATTCTTACAATGTATTGTCCAAAGGTTAGAGTAGAAAATGATCCCATATCAAGGGATTCATATAGGAACTAATGGATTTACCAAGTCCAACTTGTTTGGAATGAGGAATTTTGTAATTGATAAGGGAATTTTGATTGATCACACTTGTTTCTATGAAAGTTTTGTAGTTTCAAAAAAAAAAAGTTGAAAAGAATGTAATGTTATAATAAAGGTTCAACAATGGAATTTTGTGAGAATAACGACATCATGTTCTAGCTCCATTTTAAAGGATTATTATTCTAATTTATTTATAATAGAAGCTTGGAGAAGCATTTGTATCCTAATAGAGGAGAAAAGATGGTGAAGATGAATGTGAAGTGGAATTGAAAACACAAGTAGACATTGCCATAGATATGAACCATGCCATGGAACAATTTCGTCATGATTCTTTTGTTCAAGTAGTGCATTTTTATTTAATACCCAATAACATGCTTTTGGATGAAGACATGGTAGGAAATATAATGGATTTTTTTATTGTCAAATTAATTGATGCAACCCCTACTAACTCACTTTAACACTTGCTTTGAAAGGATCCATGGGATAATTGTCCAAAGTATGACATTTTAGAACAATAAATTTACTTGTTTTTTTGCATCAAAAATGTTGTACACATTGGTTAGGCCCAAAATTTAATGAAGATTGACTTCACTAAAAAGTATGGATTAAGTGAGACAATGGCTACCAAAGTAGATATTTATAGCTATGACAATTTGTTATTGGAAATGTTTACTATAAAGCAACAAACTAGTGAAATGTATTTTGGTGACCTGAACTTGCAGAAGTGAGTGAAGTGAGTATAGCAAGTGTTTTCAAACATAGTGAAAGAAATATCTTACTTAAGTATTTTTAACAAGGTGAATAGAGATGAAATTGGAGAAAACACTCTATATAATTACTTTCTTCACTACAAGTTAGTTTTATTTCCTAAAAAGATTCACACAATGAATGACCAACAATGAAATATGTGGTAATGGTATTGGAAAGCCTTAGAAATGGTTTGGAGGAAAAAAAATCATCTATAACTTATAAACACATATTTTAGCTTAATGAATTCATTATATGAATATGTTGGAGTTTGATTACATTTTTAATATTATTTTAAATTGTTCAACCAAACTTTTGTTATTGTTTATTATCTATTTATAATTAATTTAATGTTAAAATTAAATGCGTTGGTGACATTTTATTAACTAGATTAAACTTTTACATCTTGACATGATTTATTATTATCATCCATGATGTCAATATTCATATCCATAAAGTAAGAGCCCTTAGAAAAAAACATAGGAAACTAATTGTATTATATTTAGAGCATAACTAAATGAATTATTATTTTAACTATAAGTAATTTGTTTATGTGATTAACAATAGTAAATGTTGAAATCCCATTTCCATGTGATTTTTGTAATTTTCACTTAAATTAAATTGATGAGACATCAACAAAAATTATACACTTTTAAATATATAATTTGATCATATATAATTGTTTAAATTATTCAACAAAAATTTTAAAAGGTGAATTTAATTTTAATATGATTTTTTATTTTTCTTATAAATAAGATTACATAAAACCATAACTTGAACTGATGTTGTACTAAATATATAATGTATTTTTTACAGCATATAATTTTGATTACAAATCATGCTAAATGGATGAAAATTAATATTATGAAACTGTGACTTATTATAATTTTTAGTAATTTTGAATTTTTTTAGTTATATTATAACTATAACATCTATAAATTTTCTATCTGCATATATTGTTGCACATATGTTTGAGAGACGTCCTTACCCTTTCAACCCTTGTTGATTTCAAATAAATCTTGTTGACTATGTAGATACTTGACTTTTTGTAGTAAAGGTCCTTATATCCTAGTCGACACTTCAATTTGATAGTTAATATTATTGATAAAACAATGAGATATGGAAATTGAGGTTTTTCTCTATGCCCTATTGATAAAGTAGTGAGTGATGAAATCTAAGGTTTTATGTTAAGTTGGTCTCTCTAGCTTCAAGTGGATAAGGGCCTGTTGAATATTGTATAAATGCTATTATTTCAAAATGGAAAATCACATAGATTTCATTTCTCAAATTTCTAAGTAGCATGTTCATCTATACATTCAATGAATTTATCTTAAAATACATTATTAGGCTATTCCAAAAAACAATTAGAAATTTACATTGTTATGATCTTAGATCTCTCTTCCAACTCCCTATTAAGGACAATTCCAATTACCCAAGAATTTGGAAATGTTTAAGTATTTGAAATTTTCTTTCAATAATATCATGGGGTAAATTCAGAAAGTTTTTTTTTTCCAAATAGAGTAATTGTCATTTCCTTCATTGGAAATCCTAGTCATTTTAGACCACAAGCTTTCCAATTACCTATCTCTCAAACGACAAGAGGTCATTTTGCATCTACGAAATACTATTATTGTTAATGAGTGGAGCTATTTATTTTGTACTATGATGTCTACTTTTGATATTCATTTGGAAAGGAAATAAGCATATACAAAATGTTGATTCTTGCAAAATATTGTCTAAAGGTTAGAGCAGAAAAGGATCCCATATTAAGAGATTCACATAGAAACTAATGGATTTACCAAGGCCAACTTGTTAGGAAAAAATACTTTTGTAATTTATAAGGTAATTTTGATTGATGACACACTTATTGCTATGAAAGTTTTTCAATTGCAAAAGACAAGGTTGAAAAGAGTTTTATACCATAATGTGATGTTAAACAAAAGTTTAAACATTGAAATCTAGTGAAAATCATAATTCATGTTACCGCCTCCATTTTAAAGGATTGGTGTTCCAATTTATGTCTAACACAAACTTGGAGAAGAATTTGTATCTTAGTAGAAGTGATAAAAATGGTGAAGATGCATGTGAGTAGGAATTGAAAACACAATTGGAAATTGCCATAGATATGGCCCATTGCATGGAATACTTTCATCATGATTCTTTTGTTCATCTACTACATTGTTACTAAAACCCACTAACATGATTTTTTGATGAAGACGTGATCGGAAATATAATGGATTTTGACATTGAAAAATCAATTGATGCAAACACTACTAACTCACTTTAACACTTGCTTTGAAAGGATCCATAGGATCAATTTTTCCGTCCATGAAATTTTAGAACATTAATTTGCATCAATTTTTTTTGTGCATTAGACAAGTAAAATTTGATGAAGGTTGACTTCAATGCAAAGTATGGATTAAGTGATGCAATGTCTACCAAAGTATATTTATAGCTATGAAACTTTGTTATTGGAAATGATTATTAGAACACAACCAACCATTGAAATGCATTTTGGAGGACTAAACTTGCGCAAGTGATTTAAGCGAGTCTTTCCAAACATTGTGAATCTTAGAATTTTGGGTAGCTTAGAAGGTATTTATGATAAGGATACCCACCAAAATTTATTGCTTGGCAAATTTACCCAAATCTAGGGTTTTAGATCCAAATTGTGGGTTTATGACAAAAAGAAAACTGCTTATTTATTCTTAAGAGTCAAATGGAAAAGCCTTAAGCCTAGAGGTTTCTTAAGTGACCTAAGGAAAAGGACAAATAGAGGAGACCTAAGTTGAGGTATCACACATTGTTTTTAAGTGAGACAGACTTCACGTGAACAAGAAAGCAAGCTAAAGGACCTATCTGTACAACCCTAGAAGAGGAGAGTTGAAATTAGCAAGGAGGGTCAAGCTTCTACCCAACAAGGAGGTTGAAGTGGGTCGAAGCTCTTCGTTGCAGAAAAAATAAGCTGGTTAGGGAAAATCAAGGTCATATAGAACCACATAAAGAGTAGGCTATGGGCATGAGACCATAAGGACAATGGACTATGGGATAGACATGGAGGTTGAGGGTGGATATGGTGTGGATGAAGGAGATTGAGATCCTTAGAACCTCAAGGAGGGATGTATATTGACCTAGAAGCCCTGGTTAGGGTAGGAACAACAAAAAAAGTTTCCAGACAAGTAGATCCTAATGTTGTAGTTATTTTGTTGATGGTTGAGGGTAGTAACACAACTAGATCTAAGTCTTGGTATGATTTAGAATGTGGTCTGGTTGAGAGAGGTTGAAACCTACAACAATGAAAAACTATGCAAAGAGTTGTCTTAGATAGTTGAAGTAGAAGTTTGTTCATTAAAGGGCTATGAACAATGAACTATATGTTATTTCTAAAGTATGTTCACAAACAAAGTTATGAACAAAGTCTATTTTGAAGTATTATTATTATGTAGTGAGTTGGAAGGATAAAACTTGTTTTGAGTAGTTTTGTTTAAGGGTTAATGCTTAGTTCATTTGAAGGAGAAAATACGATGTGAGCAACTAGTGGATAGAGGGGTATTAATATGTGGTCTAAGGAGGAAAAAGACCTACCAATTTTCAAGACAAAAGTGTATTGAAAGGGCTAATCTAGAAGGGATACTTCATCAAGTTAAGTTTTTTTTTTCCTTGTATATTTTTCTGGGTAGATTGCGGATCTGAAATAGCAGATTTCAAGCCCTAATTTGTATCGGGGGTCATGATACTTGGTATGGGAACCCTATGATTCTTTTACTGATAGATTAATAAAATTTTCGAGCTTTGGGCTCAAAATTATGTGTGCTTAATTGATTTCACTTATGAAGATTTATGCTATGCAAGGTGCTAGAAAGTTGAGGGCACCTAGTGTGTTTGTGTCAAGCCTTGAGAATGTCATAATTTTCACCTATATAACCCTATTTTTGACCCTCTATTTTAGAATTCAGAGACCTTTATCTACACATTCCCATGTTTCTATTATCGTAATCTTAGAATATGAGTATATATTTTCTTATTCTTTAAAACATTGATAGGTTAATATTTAATGGGTAAAATGCTTTCATTTACTATATTCCTAAGGTATTTTATTCTCTATGAGTCATTTGTTGAAAATGCAACAAGAAAATCCTAATTTAATTTTGTCCTGGAATTAAATTAGGATTACAATTGTAATTCCACATCACATGACAACTTATATTTGTTAACTAAGTTAATTTGACTTAATTGGCTCAGTTAATTCGAGCTAAGGGTGTAACTTGAGTCATGTAGAGTGTCTCCTACATTATAGGAGCCTTAGTTGATTTTATTTTGAGTTGTAATTAATTAATTCAATTTAGTTGAGTTAAAGTCAGTTAAAATAGTTCAAACTATTTTTTTTCCAAAGAAAAATGCATAATTTTCATTAAGATTTTAAGAAAATTACAAGTTGTATGCTAGGATTTGAGCAATGCTTTCACTACTATCAGGTGGTGAGTCAGTTCAAATGTTCGGTTTTGATGTTTAGAGAAATATATTTACATATTCCTTCATTAAACTTGAAGGATCAAGATAACCATAACTATATTTGCAATGTTAAAAGACTATAGAGCAAAATAGAAAACAGTAACAAAAACTAGGATGATCATGTTGATCAGTCCTATAGATGAACCACCTCATCGATGAGAGGCCTGTGGTAGATCTGGAAAAATTTTCCATCCCTATACTCTTGGATTATCCACTATCCTCTGGTCAGCTGCGCGGCCTCTTTGGAAAGAAGATCGATGACTTCATTCCTTTCCCCGTAGATATGAGAGCAGAAAAAAAATAAAAATGTGATTTCAAATCAATGGCTTCTTCCACCAAATCTCTGAGTGTGTGCAAGTGACAATTATAAGTCCCATTTATCCAATTTATGATGAGCTGAGAGTCTCCAAAAATTTGTATGTTGTGGCAGTGGTTTTCCTTTGCAAAGAGGAGTAGGTGTCTGAGACTGTTTAGTTCTGCGAAATTGTTTGTGCCTCTTCCTAGTCCCACTTTTATTTTGAAACTCACAGACTCATTTAGGTGTAGGAAAACTCCTGCTCCATAGCCCTCTGGTTGGGCCGACTCGTCAAAGTATGCCCAAGGATGGCCTCTCCCTATTACTTCTGGGATTATTGTCCGAGGGGGACGCTGTGCTTGATCTGCAGGGATAGAGTTGTGTGTGGCTAGGATGTGGTTGCAGATTGTTGCTCCCAATATGCCTTTGTCCTAGAAGATACTATGGTTCCGGATAGTGCAGATGCCCCAACAGATGATGGGTGGAAGATTTTTTAGCTTCTGGATGGCTGTATTAGACCACCAGTTTTCCCAAGCCTCCTTTACATTTTGGCCAGTCCAGTGAAGAGGAATAATGAGTGCTGTGGTGGTTATTTTCTAGATGTCTGCTGAGATAGAGTAGTGGAGAAAAAGGTGGTCGGTGTCCTTAATCGCCATTTTGCAGAGGTTGCATCGTGAAGTCCCATGTAAATTCCAATTTGTCAGGTTTTGGTGTGTTGGGATTTTGTTTGATAGTATAGAACAAAGGAGGAGTCGCTCTTTGTGAGGAGATTTTAGCTTCCAAATGGAACGCCACCACTAGCGCAAAGGGCCTTTTTCTTGAGCTTCCATGATGGCTTGGAACCCAGTCTTGGGGGTGTAGTTGCCATTGGGAGCCTTTTCCCAAATTAGAAAATATTCTTTTGCTGTAATCTTGATGTTCCCCTCTTCTAGAGCCCCCACAAACCTTAACAAGTCCCTGCTCCATCGGCCTCTGATGCCCAAATTTTCAAAGGCCCGCCATTGTCTATATGGATTTTCAGCCCGTCCCTCCTCCTTGATGTGGGTGAAGTGTGAGTATCCAACATCTCTGAGTTCCTACCTCATTTCATGTGGTAGTATGTGGGCATTGCCACTGCCTTCCGAGGCATCATCCCCAATTCTAATTTGGGTGCCATCCCCCACCCTCCAATTCAGGCCTTATTTGATGATATCGATGGAGTGTGTGATGGCCTTCCAGATATTTGAGACTCCAACTTGGTAGTGGTTAGGGCTGCGAAGAAAATCTGAAGTTGTTTGTGGATAAATATATTTGTTGTAAATCACTTCTGTCTGGAGGCTATTTGAGGTAATTATTTCCGAGGCCAGCTTAGCAACCAAAGCCTTTGCGAACTCCTAGGGATCCTTTAGGCCCAAACCTCCCCATTTCTTTGGTTTTGCTATCCTATCCCACTTGATCCAGGCAAAAGTTTTACCAGCTGATTGGCCCCTCCAAAGGAATTTGCAATAGATCTGTTTGATTCTGTAGTGAATACCTTTTTGGATCCAGGCTAGTGACATGTAGTAGATTGGAATGGCCTCAAGGACTGATTTGATGAGAGTGAGTCTGCCTGCCCTAGAGAGCCACCTTTGTTGCCAGATGTTTATGTGGGTTTCTATTTTTGCTATCATCCATGCCTAATCTACAATGCAGTACCCATTTGGCTTGAGTCTGAATCCCATGTATTTTAGACCATCCTCCAGCTCTTGTCTCACAAAGCTGAAGTCTTTGGAGGTGAATCTTTTTTCATTCCGGAGGCAGGAACTGAATATGATTATTGATTTGACAAAGTTCAGTTCCATTCCTATAGCTTTACAAAATAGAGATAATATATCATTGAAACTAGAGGTATCCCTATAGGATCCATTTAGAAAAATTAGAATATCATCAACAAAGAGAAGGTGAGAAATGGTGGTACTGTCAATGATTTCCTCTCCTCCCAATGTGCGATTGATCCTTGCTGATTTTATGAGTCTGCTAAGTCCTTCCATTACCAGAAGGAAAAGCATTGGGGAGAGAGGGCAGCCCTGTCTGAGACCTCTTTTAGCGTGGAAGAAATTGGAAGTTGCTCCATTGATCAAGACATTGAAGGAAACAGAAGTGAAGCATCTCCCCATCCACTTGATGAATTGGTGAGGGAAACCAATGTGTGTGAGCATGAGCTGACAATAAGTCCAATTAACTCTGTCAAAAGCCTTGGATAAGTAGATTTTGAGGATGGCCGCTTTTTTTTATGAGGTTTTTATGGAATGGAGCATTTCTTTGGAAGTGCCTATATCCTCCTAGATGTGGTGGTGCTTGAGAAAGGTGAATTGTTCCTTTGAGATCATCCTGGAGAGGATTGGTTTAATGCGAAGTGAAATTACCTTGGAGGTAATATTATAGATGCAGTTGCATAGGGAGATAGGTTTGATGTCATCAAAGGATTGAGGCTTGTCTGCCTTGGGAATGAGGGCTATGAAGGTGGAGTTGAAGGCTTCAGACATTGTTCTTGAGTTTCTGCAGTCTTCGACAGACATAAGGAGGTCCTGGCAGATGAGCTCTAGGAAAGTAATGTAGAATTCGATGGGCCAACCATCCGGCCCAGGACTCTTATCTTTTCCCAGAATTTTAAGGGCAGCCTACAATTCATCCAAGGTGATGGGCGAGCTTAGAATATCTCTTTCTTATTCCTCGACAAATCAAGGGACCACTTTAGCTACCCAGAGGACTTCTGCTATATTTGCTTCTCTTGGGCTTTTGTAGATGTTCAAGAAGTGTCGAACCCCTAGGTATGCTAGTTATGTGAAAGTGTTGGATTTTGTCCCATGTTGGTCCTTTAGAGCCCAGATAGTGTTGATACCTTGCCTACCTCTAGCAAATTGTTGAAAGAACTTTGTTTTTTTGTCACAAAATTTTAACCAAATAGCTCTACGCTTTAGGCGCCATGTCTCTTTGGCTTGTCTCAGGAGTTTTATTTTTTCCTTCTCTAGATTTATGAGCTGATCCTTTGTGTGTAGTGTAGCATAGCTTGTCATCCCCAAAGATTCGAGCTGAGCTATTTCTTCCTCAATCTTGGCTAGCTTCTCCTCTTCTTTTTGTTTTTTGGTCTTCACCCAAGCTATTTTTTTTCCTTTTGAGACATTTTAGGTTGTTTGTGATGACTATTCGAGGAGACAACCCAACTTCCCTACTATAATGGGTCCAATTTCCTTTTACCAAATCTTGGAAACGATCCTCCCCGATCCAGGCAACATTGAATTTGAAGGGGGATCCTGGCTTCCTAGCTGCGTCTTCAATTTCCAGGAAAATTAGGGAGTGGTCTGAACAGTCCCCAGAACCGACCCAGTGCTTGATTTGGACAAGATTGTCTAAGAGGGATGACTTGATAACGAAACAGTCTAGTCGACGGGTAAGGGTGTTCTCCCCTGTTCTATGATTCCTCTAAGTGGGCATTTTGTGGGCGGAGTCTATGCTTATAAGGTCATTGTCGTCCAACATTTTTTCGAAAAATCCTGTTAGGACATCATATTGAGCCCTATTCCCCCATGATTTTACAAGCCCCAGGGAGAAATTTAGATCTCCCCCAATAATTATGTTCTTTAACTGCATGAAGTTTGTTTGTAAAAGGCTTCTCCAGAAGACCTCTCTGTGATGGCAGGGGTCATATATGTTGAAGATTCTCAGTGTGATATGGGGGGAGTTTGAAGTAATGTCTGTTCCAAGAAAACCCTGCCCTCCCCAAACATTTGCAATCTTGATTGTGGATTTGTTGAATCCCAGGGCTAGTCCTCCCGAGTGGCCACTCACATCCAGAAAGAAAAACTCCCATTTGGGCAAGAAGGGTTTGAGTATTTGTAGAACCAAAGGGTCATCGCCAAGATTTTCTTATAGCATTAGGAAATCCAAAATTTCAGCAAGACATAGTCTTTTCAAAGCCAACTTTTTATCAGGGCTGGCTAAACCCCTAAAGTTGAAGGAGAGGCCTTTCATGGGTTCACTAAGGCAGGGTTCCCCTTTGCTCTAAGGAATTGATCTATGGGAGTTTGAATACCAAAGGCCACCTCCAAGCTGGCTCTTTTAATAGCTTTGGAGATGCGGGATTGCCTTCCCCGAGGGGCTTTGGGGGGGAGAGGTGGGATTGGGTCCTCCTCCAATCCGAAGGCATGGAGGGGGGGAGGGATGGAGCGCAGGTTGTAGCGGTGGGAGGATCTGGATATCATATCCCCGAGGGGCTCACTTGGCTAGATGAGATCGTTGGTAGTGCAGGGGGTGTTTAGGATGGGGGTGGGAGCAGAGACCACTGGGTAGCTGGCTTGGGAAGGGGGGAGGCTATATTCAAATTTACATGTAAAGAATTAGAAACAGAATTTATGCATTCAGTCGGAGTATGATTGTTAGAGGGAGAGGAGACACCCTTGAACCCTGTGCGTGCCTACTAGTGGGAGGTATAGGAGTGTGGTGCTGCCCATAGTGATCAACTAGTTAACTGATGATTCACTCATAAATAACTCATGCATGCCATATATGAGTTACCAAGTTGATTGGAGTTTAGGGACATTATACTATCAGTTGTATAATCATCTAACTTATATATATGGTGCATGTAGTTAGAGGAATGCCTATGATGGATTTCACAATTCCTTTGAGGGATTTCCCTAATGTATAGGGGGCTAATTCCCAAGGAAACAACACAAGGAAAGAGGAACTTGGGCAAGCATAAAATTGGTTAAGTATTGGCTTGGGCTTGTCTAAGAAGCTATGAGATAGATAGAGATAATGCAGAGGTTTCTCAGGCTTGAGAAAAGCATTGTAATCTTCTCATATTTTCTGACAAATGCAATATACAAATAGAAGGGGTTTTTAGCTGTGGGTTTCCCCGGGAAATCATTGTGTAATGTGTTGAATGAATTCTTTCTCTTGCATGCTTTGTGATTTCATGATCATTTAATTGTTTCCACTGATGAGTAGAGCAGATTCAATTCTATTGTTTTAGTAAATTACAACTAGCAATTTGATTCTACAAGCAATTTCTACATGGTACTAGAGTAGAAATCACTCTATAAGAGGAGAATACAAGTTTGTCTTTTGCAGGTGAAATCGAATTTTGTAGTATCATCTTCAGAGTCAGTAGGATGTCGTTTTATGGTTTGGTACTTGAATATGCCCTTGAGGGTAGTTCAAACTATATTTGTTGGAAGGGAAGGATGGAGGCAGTGTTGGAAGACAACAAGCTTAAAGAATTTGTAGACAAAGATATTCCTAAGCCTCTAAAAACTGATTCTCAAGATTTGGAAGAGTGGAGAACATGTGTTGCAAAGGTGAGAAGGATTATCCTAGAAGGAGTTTGAGATCATATTGTCTTGAACCTCCATGGTAAGGAGACTCCATATGCAATGTGGAGAGCCTTGATAGACCTGTTTCAAAACAACAGTGATCACAAGAAGATGGCACTTAAGTAAAAGCTCAGAAAAATCAATATAGAGAAGGGAAACACAATACCAAAGTACTTTACCAAGTTCACCCAATGTTGGGATGAGCTTGGAAGTGTTGGTGTTACAGTTGCTGAAGATGATTTGGTTAGCTTAGCACTTCTAGGCCTTCCCAAGAGCTAGCACAACTACCAAGATTCGGTAAATGGGAGGGACAAGCTACCAGAGTGGGAGTGTTTATGGTCTGACTTATGGTGTTACACCATGGTATCAAAGCAGGTTGTGTTCTCTTGGGGTCATATCTGATACCACAGAGTGGTATCAGAGCATGGTTCACCCCTCATATTGGATGGGCGGTGTGTTGGTCATGCATGCATGTTGGTTTCATATGTGTTCCTTATGCTTGTAGTCCATGTGCTTATTGCATTTGTATGGTGTTGATCATGTTTGTAGTGATGTCGCCATGTGAAGGTTGATGGTTTTGTTGTGGAATGTGTCATCATGAGTGTATGGTTGTATATGCATTTGTTATGCTTGTTAGTATCTATATGTTGTTATGCATGCATTGTCATGGTTATGGTTATGCATGTTTGGTAGGTTAGACATGCATTGTGAAGTCATTGTATGCAGTTAGGTCATCATGATGATATTGGCATGTTATGATACCAATGTGGTGGCTGAGCTAGAGTAGGAGATGCAAACCATCAAGTGGAGTTGCAGCAGTGGACCTTGAGGCAAGAGCATGTCATCATACAAGTTTGTATTTTGGGCATGTAGGTATGTAGGTTAAGGATTGTTATATGCACTATGGTTATGTGTATGCCTTTCATCCTATTGATGTTATGGTTACATACATTATAGATGCTATTTGATTACTATATTCACATGAACATGTGTCAAATAGTCATGAATGATAGTAACCTATGGTTGTATGCATTGCTATTGTTGTTTTATGTTAGATAACTTGATGATTATGTTATATGTTATATGTTGTTGTTGAGTATGTTATAGGTTAACTTGTTGTTGTTATATGATAATTAAATTGATTATTAGGGTTATCACATTATGATCTTGATGTTAAATGTATCATGCTAACCTGGGATTTGTCTATACAGATGATTATGGTTATGGTATTTAGGTATGAGTTGACTTATTTGTGATAGTGTGTTGTACTAATCTAGATTGACTATGCGTATGTGATTTCTATGCATGAATGACAATTGTTTATGAGCTTATGCCATGAACATGTTAGCTTCTTACTGTTATGGATGTCATGAACTTATTTATGTTTAATTTGATGTGTTTTGAAGTTATATCATGCTAACATAAATTGATTGTACAAACAAGATAGCCTCCCCTAAGATAAATTAAGGTATGAGTTTTCTTATGTCATCTATTTGGTGTTTGAATGTTTGAATATGTCGTTTATTTGGTGTTTGAGTGTTTGGTGTCTATTATGTCATCTATTTGTTATCTGAATGTTTGATTACTTGAATGATATTAGCATGTGTCTATAATATTTCTTGCCGAAATGATCTTATTTTAAGATGGCTGCACTTATACATATGTGTTGAGACAGCTGATATGTACTTGAGTGTAAGTAGGTGATAGTTGTAGAATTATGTGTTATGACTGGTGAATGTGAGTTGATTCTTGAGTATGCAATGACTGTTAGTCGTTGTAAAGGATGATTTCAAATTGATAGATATGATTGTATTGATATTTGGAACAGGTGGTTGACATGTGTAAACAATTACAGGAAAACATGCTTGGACAAGGTAACAATTGATGTGTTTATATAACTAACAATTGGGTGATGTGATAGTACATAATAAGCCTCGATTCCAACAAGGTAAAAAGGTAAAAGAAAGGAATTGGGAAAGAATTCATTTGGCTATGTTTGAAAACTCTAATTCCAAACAAATGAGTGCTTTGCATACCAAAATTCTTCTTAACATTGATTTCGTTTGACATTATGTGGGTATGTCCTATTTTCATGGACATGTATTTGATAGTTATAAAAAATAGTGTCTAGTTATAGCTAGATCTGTCAAGGTGTTGGCTTATGGGAGCCTGACCCAGGTTTAGAGTTATTTAGCCAAACAAATCCCTACACTACTGGCCCTTTTGGCATCAGCCTGCGGAGCGCGGACTGAAGTTTCACCCGAAGCAGTATGGGGGAATGCTGGAACCAAGTTTCTGCACCCACTAGATGGTTGTGATGTCAGTTTAGTCCAACTTTACCTGTCTTCACGCAGGTTGCTTCGCGCTTTGTTCCACCCTTCAGTACCCTCGTGAAGTGTTACAATCGTCTTTCGCGCAGCCCTAACCAGGGGATGAGATGCTTTTGCGCTGCTATGGCAGCGAACTACGCTCTTTCCCATACTAGATTGAATATCTTACTTATCTTATTAATAGATCTTAATCATCTTCGTGTAGCCAGATATTCTAACTTGCGTTACTTAACCAATACAATTATATAGATTCACACATCATCTAAGCATTACAAGTGAAATTCACACCCAATATAATAGATGCATAAACATGAAATAAGACATAGAATTGATAGAAAATTCTCTTTATTAATACTTCCAGATGGTTACAGATTTGACTCGCCCTGCGCATTCAGCTGCAGGGGTCTGTGCACTCAGCTGTGGATTACTAGGCCTCTAGCACTCAGCTGCAGAGCCTCTTTCTATGCTACAACCCAAAACCAGACTTTACACTTCTGATCTATCTCGCATACATCATTATTCCTTAGACATTCTATGATTGATTGTTTTAACTACTTAGAGCTTCGCTCTATTTATACAATTCCATGGTCTGCGGACCATGGGTGGATCTTCTACAACTGACATTACATTAGAAAAATAAGGGTAGACAACCCTATGACTCTTTAACAAACTATGTGCTTCGTGCCCAGAAAATGCAGGGTCTTTACATTGGAATTACAAAATCAGACCAAAATCTAGGCTCTAAACCCCAAAATTACCCTTGGAGGATCTTGCACCCAATAGGCCCCCAACACAAACATCGTGACTTGCCCTTGAGTCACTTTTTAGGTGCAAATATCTTAGCATGAAGACCTCCCAACTCTGATTGGATCGCTGCAAGTTCAGTAGCGCATTGAGCAACTGCTTGTTGAACTTCCTTTATGCGATGTTTGGTGACTGCTGTCATTGAATTGATGCCCTGAATCCTTTCCTGAGTTTCTTGCAGTTGTGTGAGCTTTGCTTCAATGGAGGTTGTAATAGTATAAGCCTCATCGATCCACGACTATAGGTGAGCTTTCAAAACTGCCTCTTTATGTCGAGCGACATCCACCTGCTCGATGAGTGCCTTTGCCTGCTACATCCCTATACGCCTTTGTGTAAGGGAAACTATCCCTTTTACCTCATTGTATCTTTGCTGCAGCTTGCGCACCTCCGTCGCTAGACGTTCTATGTTCGAGTCCTCCTGTAGGGTGGTGAGGACCTCGAATGACTGCTCGAACAGGTTCATGCAGTTTGTCACTGCACTATCAACCGTTGCCATTTTTGTTGTGATCGCGGTGGTACGTTGTTCCTTAACCTCCTGCAAAGTTGAAGGTTGGGCCTTCAACTGCAGTTTTGTTATTTGAAGGTTCAGCTCCAGCTGAATCCTGGCCATTTCTACTTTTACGTCATGCACCCCTGTCACTAAATTTCATACGCGTGCCTCCACTGGTTCCTCTGCTTGGATGGCCAACTCCAGGACCATCTGGCAGGCTTCCTCCACAACCTACACTATCTGTATGTTCTGCTCCATGGCCTCATTGCGCTGCAAGCTCAACTGCTCAATGTTGATGCATTGTTGGCTCATTACCTGTATAGCATGGCTTTCCCTAGCTCGAAGCTCTACAGTGACTCCGTCCTACAAAAGATAGAGTGTCTCCCGAGGGAGCGTAGCCATGTTTAACCCGACCTCTTTCAAGCTGTTGACCATAGGCCTGTCGGCCTCGTTCTCTGTCATGAGTGCCCCATTTGGTATCACTATTGTGTTGGTCATCCTAGCGCGTAGCATTTCCTTGGCCGTTGAAGTGTTGACTGCGAGGCTGGTGGACACTATGCTAGCTTGTGGAGAGCACACCTACAACTCTTGTATTTTTGTCCGGAGACTCCCCAATACCAACTGGTGTTGCTCCTCAAACAGCTGGAGGGCCTCTACAGTGAAATCCTTCACCTTTTTTCCAATATCATGTAGATCCCCTTCAGTGAGGGTAATTGGGTCGAACAAAGTCTTTGAGGCCTTTGTCTTCTTTCACGGCCCTACATGCTCTCATGGTCGCAGACGTTGTGGTTGGGTGGACGTGGTCTGTATGTCTATGCCACCTTGTTCTGTGTGTGTTTCTAGCTCAAGCGAAGGTGACTTCAGTCCTTCGCTCTCTGCTTCTATTTCTCCTAAGCCAACTTCGTAGCATTGCGCACTGCTTGGGCCTTAGCCGCTGCTTCTTCCTTCCTACACTTTTCAACCAGCTATGCCATCCATAGTTTCATCTCTTCCTTCTTCTACTGCATGGTGGAATTCTCTTCTTCCATTGTGGAGCCAGTTGGAGTACGCCACTCCGGCGGCCAAGACTCAAGGACCATGAAGATTACATCATCGGTCACCAAGTATGGTAACTAATGCCATGTCTTCATAGGGTCCTTCCGCGCCCTGATAAAGACATGGTGGAAGTATGCTTTGAACTCCATGAAGCTCTGTAGATTGTTGTAGACAGTGGGTGATAACTTTGTATTGCAATTGATCCCCATCCTAATGCTCATCTCCATGAGCACCCAAAATATCTTTCTCTCCCTTATCCTTTGTGCATCCCTGGTTGCCCACAACGAAGCATACTTTGCTGCCTCTAGAAGGTCTTGCATGATCGACGGGAACTAGCTATCTTTAGGAAAATCCCATGCGACTAGTACTATCGACAACAGGAGCCATGTGTAATGAAACATTTTTTCCCTGCTCCTGTGCCTCACGAGAGTTCGCAAGGAAGTCACCACATAGATAGTTTTCCCAGTTGAGCTGGACCCCTTTTGCACATTGTTGGTAATGCAACCATTGGCATGGGCACCTCATCCATGAGCCACTTCCGCATCACCTTCCCTACCAATATCTGTGTAGCGACCTTAACTGCAGGGTTGATGCTGGAGATGGCATACCCTCGCTTCTTATTCTCCAACTTAAATTTCTTTTTCATGGCCTCTGTGATGGCCAAGTCATCACTTTTTCCCTCTGAAATGCTTGCTGGGTCCTCCCTCGTGAAAGGTAGACATGTGATCTAGTGAATCAAATGATCTGTGACGGGGATGGGCTCCTCTAGCCACAAGCACCCACCATGCACCAAGCATAGTAGCTGCCTGATGATGAAAATGGTCACTGGGGTGCAGTGGTAATGCGGCACCCAGAGCAGGTTTAGCAACCCTGCTTTCTCAACAACTCTGAGCCATTTACGTGGCTCCAATTTTATCATTCCAATCAGCGCATCTGTCTTTTGGTGCATTAGTTGCATAGTCACCAAATGCAGGAACTTCTCGTGGTCTACGAGGTCCCAATCTTAAAATTTCAATACGGAAACCCATACCAAGCATGTTCCCTCAAACACAATATCATCTGGGAGTAGCGGAGTTTGCAGAGAGCTCCTGCTCTCATCTATATCCTTGGGTACCTTGGCTTTTCCCTTCCGCGGAGGAACATATGCAGGCAGCCTGGTGAGAGGGTCTGCACCCTTGGTTTCGACTTCCATTTCTACATCCTCCTCCTCCAACAGGATTTCTTCAAGCTCTTCCTCCTCATCGGCCTCCAAATTAATGGCCTTCCCCTTTTCCTCCATTATGAGCTTGGTCCTTAGTAGATTTCTAGGTGAGACGTGCACCAATATCATGGCATTCTTATCCTTCTTAAGTCTCTGCGTGTATGGTGATTTAGGGATCTCTGCGATTATTCCAGCGCTCTCTGGGGTTTCGACTTCCACAATTTCCTACACAACTGCCTCGGCTGTCACAACACCTGTGTCCATGGCTTCTTCAGGTGCTGCCATAGTGTGATTCCACAGTTATCTCAATGTCTTTGGTAATTTCTCAAGCAACGAATTCGCTTTTAGAATATCGAATAAGTCTCGGTTCATGAATATCTGAGCGAGCAACAACTCAATTCTCAAATTTCCAAGTGTTGTTTTCTGGACAACCATTTGTAATTTGTAGTACCTTTTGAATTTGAATTTGACTGTTCCCCCCACATTTGGTCCAATAACGTTAGATTGGTGGTAGATTTTCAAGAATCTATCCCATAAAGTTCACCTTAAGTGCCTGTCGCCTACTTCATTTGGCCTCCAACCAAGCATCAAATCATGAATAATGACTGTAATGGTCACTTTTTGGAAAAATTGTGCACTAGCATAGCTATCTTCACGCTGTAATGGACCCTGTGACACTTCACCACTGCGTGCAATCTTGACATCACACAGTTCCTGGGCATAGTAGTTTATAGTCCCGCACCTCCTTTCAGTTGCCTGGAGTGTTAAGGCTATGCCTCTCTCGGCTAATCAGATGGCCGAGCCACCTATGTATGGCTTCAAATGACTACCATTCCCTTTTCCTGGGAAGGGTTCTCCATTTAACTTACTAGATATACCGCACCACCATCGGTAATCTCCTTAATAACATACGGCGCTGGCCAATGCATTATGAGCTTCCCTGGGAATTTATCAAACTTACTATCATACAAGAACACCAAATCATTCACCTTAAAGGTGTGCAACTTAATATGTCGATCATGTCATGCCTTTTCATGTTGCTTTTGGACTTGCTGGTGAAATCCAGCCAAAAATCATTCTTCTTCGAGCTCATCTAGCTGTGCAAGCCTCTCCTCTAGGGCTCCGCGATCCGTCATATCTATGAGCGTTGTTATGCGTAGACTAGGCACGATGTATTCCATATGAATTGTGGCTTCCACTCCATAGAAAAGCCTAAAAGGTGCCTGTCCCGTCAGTTTCTTACATGTTGTTCGATAAGCCCATAACACTGCAGGTATGCATAGGTCCCAATCACTTCGCTATGGGTTGCATACCTTGCTTAGCATGGTTTCCAACACTTTGTTGAATGCTTCTGTGCAGAGAATCTTTTGTATGATTTATCTTCCTGAATAATGTCTTACAAACATTAATAGCCACTTGCAAGGTTGCCCCCTCAACACATGCTTATTGACCATGTATTTCAACGTCGAGTACATGTGCATTCGCGCAGGTTGGGGCTCTTTTCCATAGGCCTGCATCCACTTGGCTAGATGCATGCATGGATCATCTTGCCCATCATACTTGTCTGTCAGTCGCATCTTAGGCTTCCCAAATCGTATTCGTATCATTCTCCTACATTCATGCCAATCATCAAAACTTCCTTTGTGTATACCCCACCATCTCGCGGACGTAGCTTGCAATACCCAGTGCAAGGCCTAGAAGCGTTGTTTTTCTGGCACCTCCCTTTCAAATGCATCTAGGGAGGCATCTACCTCATTTAGACCATCATAAGTAGGCAAATCTCTTACTTCTATCGACATGCAGCACAATGACCTGGTCATCATATTGCAATTCAGCGTAGTTACCTCATGTAATTGATTCTGCCATTATTCTATCTCTTTGTTAGAATCCAAAGTGTAGGAGATCTCGTGCTCCCATGTAATCCGTCCATCCGTAGTGGGATTCACTCAATATTGGTCTCACGTTGTTATCTTCTAGATACAGTCCATATCATCATCAGTCTCATAGTCATGCACTGGCTCCGTATAGCGCGATACTTCAGTGGGGTCGAGGGGTATAATTATGCGCAGTGACTTCTTTTCAAAGATCATTTTTTGCTTCTTCAGATTAATTACCCCATTCATATCTGTGGCCTAGTCAATTCCTTAGAGCGCGGAGTAGGGATTGCTATCATTAACAATCTCTATCACTTAGAAATATTCCATCACGCTCGCTCCCTCAATATCCACAGTGATTCCCTGCAATCGCCCCATGGGTATTATTTTCTGCTTGTTCACCAGCTGAATTGGAGACCATTACAACACAAATCACCCCATTTTCTCCCATGTCTGTTTCGGTAGAACATTTGCATCTCCTCCCAAGTCCAAGATGACTTGATCCATTTTGTATTCTTTGATCTATGTGGTTAGTCTCATTTCTCGTCTGTCACTTTCCGATCTTGCAGGCTACATGCGGTTCTCTTAGCGCGGTCCCCACACACCTATTGATAAGTTCTTGTAACCCTTTCACAGTATTACTATTGCGTAGTAACTTCATACAGGTTTCCAGGAACATTGTGAGCATAGATGGGTCCATTTCCAGCTCTATTTTATCTTTGCTTCCTGAAGTGGAGGCATCAATGAAGCTCTTCTTAGCTTCCATGAAGCTTTTTCGAGCGTGCTCCAAATCAAACTCAGCTTCTTTGTCAGAGCTTTGTGAACCCAAGTACTAACTTTTGGTTGTCTTCCTTTGTCATCTCCTGTCATGACTCCACTTTGGAGCAGAATGTTTACATTCAAGTCTTCCTTGCGTGGCGTAGACCTCATCATCTATAGGTTCTGAGTTGGCGGAGGTGGTGGCGTTCTTTTGTCTTTTATCCTAGCTATCAGTGTAGAACAATCTTCTATCTCATGATCAAACAACATGCAATAATTTCATGACGGGCGCATTGGATTCATGCAATCGTGGGCATAGTATCTTGGCCCTCCGCAATTGTAGCAAATCAACTGTCTGCGACCTCTAACAGGTCCTCCACCCCCTCGGCCTTGTTTGTGCCCCTGATATCCTATTTGTGCCATCCCTTGATTCTGGTCAAGGAGCCGCATTTCGGCCTGAACTTTGTAGGTTGGTGTTCTATCCATCATTAGTTCATAACTCCTACAAGTACGCTTATCATGTCCCACCGACCTACAAAAGTTGCAGAACAACTGTTGCAAATTTTGTGTATACTTCTATAACAAGTGGCAGTTGTCTGTGGCATGTTTTCCTGCTATTTGACAGATCGCACACCACAAAGAAGGTGCTGCACTAGGTCCTACTTGAGCTTCCGGCCTTAGAGGCATCGGTCCTCCTCCTGCGAGGTAATTTGTTAAAACTAAAAAGTGGTCTTTGTCATGACCCTGACTCTTGGATTTCACGCACCATACTTCTTTGCACACTTTTGGTCAAACCATCTTGTCTTGTTTCAGACTTTGCATCTCAAGGCATAGATTCTTCAATTGCGTGTGAATATGTTGAACTCCGAGGTTAGGATCTTGCATCGGGGTCTCATGAAGCCTCATGGAAATCTCGAAAGCTTCTACCTAAATTGTTATCTTCTGCTGCGATAGCGCACTCCTTAAATGTGGTAGTAGCGAAGCTACAAACCACTCGCGATGCTGTCCATCTGTCAGATTCATATTTGCTTCGCGGATTGTACATTTTAGCCTCTGATCTAGTTCCCAAGGAGTCTCGCCTGGTAGCATCGTGATCTCTTTAAATCCCACAATGCTTTAGACTTAGGCTTGCTAAATTCTCTATTTAGAGTTATTTGGATATCCACGACTCTCTCATTTGGGTTACCATTGGAATACTTAATATAACAAGTTAGCATGTGATCCTATAGGGCACTAACCAATGTTGCCTTCTTTATATGGTCATCGATAACACCTTGCGCTTCCCATAAAACCCTTACAACGAACCAAAATTGGTCCAGATCCTCATTTCCCAAACCTTTGAACACAGGAAAATCCACTGTGTTTGTCATACTGAATCGCAGCGGTGGTGGAGTTGATACGAGTGAATATGGAGGTGATGGCAGTGAAGCTGGTGGTGGTGTGGGAGGAGGTGGTATTCACGGAATTCTTTGTCTTATCAACTGAATAGCACTTCGCGAAGAGACCCTCGCGAGCTCTTCATCATCCCCTTGCGGAGGTGAAATCAAGGGGATATTTTCTGGATCCTTATTTCCTTCGTTCCTGTAACCTTTCCACTTTGCATAGCTTCGAACATCAAGGTAACTGCATAAACCGCTTTTCACACAACAACATTTTAATCCAAGTATTCAAAGACTTTACGTACTTACCTCGTGGTCCTTTGAGAAAGCGTCACTCTGCCTCACTATAGCTAACTAAGGTGTTAACCGCGAACTTATTAACGAATCCTCCTATAATATGATTGAGCCAATGATCAATGGTGCACGTGATCTTATCCTCCGATGCTTCCAACCTTTGCACTAGCTCTAGGGTCCACACAATAGGATCGTCAAGTTTCCACCTTCCTTAGCTATCTGCTAACTTTGTGATCCACTAGTATAGCTCAGTAGGGAAGGACGTGAAGAGGATTTCATGGATCTCCGTATATAGGTAGTTGTCTAACTACTCTTCTTTTGACAGTCATGAGTTTCAGTTCTCCCACACCGTGAACTCGTGAATTATTCTATCCAACCAGCCTTCAATTTTTTTCTTAGTTGGATTCCAATGATACGACATCACACATCTTGTAGATTCCAGTCCCAGCAATGGAACCATTTGTTGGCTTATGGGGGTCTGACCCAGGTTCAGAATTATTTAGCCAAACAAATCCCTACACTACTGGCCCTTTCAGCGTTAGCCCATGGAGTGCAGACTGAAGTCTCACCCGAGGCAATATGGGGGGATGCTGGAGCCAAGTTTCCGTACCCTTGAGATGGCTTTTATGTTGTTTAGTCCAACTATACCTGTCTTTCCGAAATTTTCTTCACCCTCTGTTGCACCCTTAAGTACCCTCGTGAAGTGTTACAATCATCTTTCATGCAACCCTAACCAGGGGTTGAGATGCTTTCACGCTGCTATGGCAGCGAACTGCACTATTTCCCAACCTAGACTGAATATATTACTTATCTTATTAATAGATCTTAATTATCTTCGTGTAGCTAGATATTCTAACTTGTGTTACTTAACCAATATAATTATACAAATTCACGCATTATCAAAGAATTAGAAGTGAAATTCATACCCAATAACAGATGCATAAACAGGAAATAAAGATGCAGAATTGATAAAAACTTCTCTTTATTAATACTTCTAGATGATTACAGACTCGACTTGCCCTGCGTACTCAGCTGCAAACTACTAGGCCTCTGCACGCTCAGCTGTAGAGCCTCTTCCTATGCTACAACCCAAAACTAGACTTTACACTTCCGATCTATCTCGCATACATCATTATTCCTTAGACATTCTATGATTGATTGTTTTAACTACTTAGAG
Source organism: Pinus taeda (assembly GCA_000404065.3). NCBI lineage: Eukaryota > Viridiplantae > Streptophyta > Pinopsida > Pinales > Pinaceae > Pinus > Pinus taeda. The sequence goes on along the minus strand of APFE031147690.1, from coordinate 295,613 downwards.
CTTCGATCTATTTATACAATTCCATGGTCCACAGACCATGGGTAGATCTTCTACATCCAACATTACATTAACAAAATAAGGGCAGACAACCCTATGACTCTTTGACAAAGTATGTGCTCTACACCCACAAAATGCGGAGTCTTTACATTGGAATTACAAAATCGGACCAAATTCTGGGGTCTAAGCCCCAAAACTACCATTGGGGGATCCCGCGCCCAACACAAGGGAATTGGAGTCCCTTGAGACATGGCACAAATGTGTTCAGTTACAACACACGGTGCTTGAAAAAATAAGATAAGGTAACTAGTGTTTTGTTATGTTTATTTATGCACTGACAGTTATGTGTGATCCAAATGGATCCTAGAAAACCCTCTAAGTCTTCAAAATGTTCAAAACATTCAAAATTGTCGCCTAAGAAAAACCTTTAAAGAAGGCAGATAACACTATTGAGAGGCAAAAACATAGAGAAAACATTGAAAAACAGACTTATCAGCGGTCAAAGCAACTTTGAATCAGATCCGTTGGATCTAGCCTATCAACGTTCCAGATTTGATCGACAAATCACAATTAGCAGTGGCAAAGGGAGGCTATCAGCGGAGACCACATGGTATATGCAACTGCGATCAACGGGGTCAACGAGGATTGTTGATCAAGCGTGCAGATCGACGACCAGTTTGAATAGTGATATCGCAATCGGCGATTATAGAGGAACGAGGCCGATATAAACATAACTTGCAATAGCCAGACCTGATAAGATTATAGACAATATTCTATATATTTTGAAATTTGGAAAATGACAATTTCCTTTGTATTTCGCATTTCTGCCGAATGAATGGATTACAAATGAAATGTACCTAATGCAATATTATGGACCCAAAAGGGTTTATTAATGTTTTTGAACACTATTTCAAGTCCGATATGAGTGGGATTTCATGTTTTAATGTATTTTTTTAATATAAAATGGAGATCACAAAACAGGCAGGATTTCGGGAGGATTAAAGACGGTAAATGGTTTGGGCTGGGCTCCACCCGATCCCATACAATGGCTGCCATGTGTCCAAGCCGAGGAGAGAAAAAACCACCCTTATTAGGCGATTAACCCCCATACGAAAGGGCCACCCAAAATGAACCACAGTCGTTGGATCTGGATCTCCCAGATCAATGGTGGAGATGTGATATTGGTATACAGGCAGATCCGATAGGAGTATAAGGCAGACTTATGGATATTTGAAGTCCGATAAATAGTGTTTAGTGGACCTTTCCTGTGTTTGAACGTATTTCTCTGTGTAAACAGAGAAAGATGATTTTGAAGGATCTCAAAGGCTCGATGACCCATTCCGTTACAGAACACGTGGCCACCATCCCTGAAAGCGTTTAGAAATGATTGCTAACACTCAGAGGGGGGATCTGAGTGGACAGAGGTCCTGAAGCCAGAGAGCCCGATAAGGAGAAACGAATAGACAATGTCGATTGGCTTTAAATCCACAGACATAGAGAAAATAGAGGTAGGTAGTGCTGAGACAGAGAAAAGACAAGAGACAGAGAGTGATAGAGAGAGTCTGTGTACTCATAGAGGCTTGAGGGGGTCAAGAAAAACTCTTGTTGTTGTATCTGTTGTGCGTTGAGACTCAAATTGAGCTCATACTTTTGTAAAACTCTGTTTTTGAAGACATAATAGAGAGGTCACCACTAAAGGCTAGACCAGGAGATGTGACCTAAGAGTGTTGGGTGAAGTCCTTATTAAACTTGTTGTGTTTATGTGTGTTGTCTATTATGTTCTTTAACTGCTTCATTGTCTATGTATTTGGCAATCTTATTGATCCACTGCACAAAGTAACATAGGCATATCCATGCACATGAGTCTACAATACCTTAATAATTGTCTAAGATCATATATTTGATCAAGTGGTATCAGAGCTTTAGGTTTGCTAAGGTTAGATAACCTTGTGTTGGATTGTTGAATGCTAACTAGGTTAGAGCTCAAATTATGAGAAGGAGAACTAGTTGACACTAACCTAGAAATTTGAAGAGTCTATCCTAGGAGGAAAATGGCAGAAGAAATTCCCTTGGAATCAGACTCTCAGTTCATGGACAGTTTCATGACCATGAGATCCATGGTAGAAGAGATGTATCGAGAATTTAAGAAAGGTTGAGGTGAAGATACTTCAACCTCCAAACAATAGAAAGGAACAGAGGAACCTCTTCTAGATGTCCATTTAGAAGACAAAGGGAAAGGGAAAGAGCTTCCTCTATCAACACCTCCTTCTAGCCATTTGATTAAATTAGATATAAAATTTTATTTGCAAATATATGATGGAGAATTAAATGCAGAAAAGTTAGATAACTGGATTAGACAGATTGATGTATATTTCAGGGTGCAGAACATCATTTTAGAAAGGAGAAAGAATCAATTGGCTAACCTTTGCCTTGGAGGAACTTCCCTAGTGTGGTGGGAAGGCGAGACACAAGCTGATTTGAAGAAGCATGGTAAAATTCTTTCTACATGGAATGAATTTGTTTCTGCCATTAAAAAACAAGTCTATCCACTAGCTTATATGCAGCAAGCAATGATGAGTTGGCAAACTCTTCACCAGCTAAAGGGAAAATGTGTACAAAGCTATACCCAAGAATTTAGAAAAAGAGCTTTAATTCTAGGCATTTCTCTAGACTCACCTGAAACTTTGTTGAAGTATATAGGTGGTCTACACAGCTATTTGAGGCACACCATTCTCATGTTTAACCCTACTAACATAGATGAGGTATCAGTTCAGGCTACACATCTAGAGGCTAGACGCAAGACTGTGAACCCAGAGATTGGGGGTTCAACAAAACCCACTGCAAGAAAGAGCAAGGAAAAGAGGAAGAAGAAATGGAAAGAGAGGAAGACAAACACTGTACAGAAAGATAAACCTTCATGCACTCACTGCAAGAAGGATGGACATGATGATGAACACTGCTGGTCTTTGCATCTAAAGCTGAAACCCAAGAATTTCGATGGTAAGAAGAAGAAGATTGTTGTTACTATTCAGAAATATTTGGGGTTAGACTAAGGTGATGAAACAATAGTCACAGCCACAGGTATAAAAGGTAAAAATTCTGAAGCATCTACTAGTAATTCTACACAATATATTGATAATGAAGAAAATGAGAGGAAAAGCCATGAACTTTTTCATATTAGAGTTATTTCCAAGCATCAAAAGATTGATACTCTATTTGATAGTGGTTCACAAGTAAACTTCATTTCTGAAGAAATTGTAAAGTAGTTGGGACTGCTAACCACACCTCACAAGAAGCCATATCCATTAGGTTGGGTATGTGATAAAGCAAAGCTACACGTGACTAGACAATGTAAACTTGGGTTTTCTTTTGGGTGAACTTTTGTAGATGAGGTTGAGTTAGATATAGTTCCATTGGATATATGTGGCATTGTTTTAGGAAGTCCTTACTTGTATGATAGAAAGGCCATTTTCTATAGAACTAAAAATAAGTATCAATTCACAAAAGATGGAATAGAATATATTGTAAGAGCTCATCGGCTCAAAAATAACTACACTCTCATTAACTCAGGGAAAATGAAAAGAATTGTAAATTCATGCAAGCAATTTTTACTAATGGCTGTAAAGGAAAAGAACCCTGATAAAACCAATGTATTTGAAGGTTGCGATGCTAATCAGAAAGCTAATTTAGAAAAAGTTGTTTCGGAATATGATATCCTATTTCAAGAACCTAAAGGTCTACCACAAGTGGAATAGTACATGTTATTCATTTGCAACAGGATGCACCATTGCCTAACATCGGAATGTACAGGTTATCCGTTTTAGAGAATGCAGAGATCAAGAAGCAGGTACAAGAGCTACTCGACAAAGGGTTCATAAGGCCAAGAACATCACCATGCGGATCTCCAATCGTGTTGGTGAGAAAGAAAGATGGTTCATGGAGGATGTGCATTGATTACAGAGCACTGAATAAAATAATGATCAAGAATCATTTTCCTCTTCCTCGCATAGATGATCTATTGGATCAATTGAAAGAAGCTGTTTACTTTTCCAAGTTGGACTTACGTAGTGGCTACCATCAGGTCAGAGTTGCAAAACAAGATGCATGGAAGACTGCTTTCAAAACAAAGCAAGGGTTGTATGAATGGTTGGTTATGCCTTTTGGCTTAACTAATGCTCCT